>PVLA01005455.1:96424-146321 GCA_004027455.1 Hydrochoerus hydrochaeris | reverse complement strand
GAGAGGAGAGAGGCAAGGACTGTATCCATGTTTCAAAGCAGAATACTTAGTTTTTTGTTTTCTATAAACACCAATGGGAAGGCAAAAGCCAAGAATGAACTCTTCTGCATTTAAAAGAATGAATTCCAATGTAAACCAGGACCTTTGAAACAAGGGCTCCTCAGGTCACACAGACAACTCATTGCACTATTTGTGGAAAAGAGTAATGATAATGGGGAAAAAAGGCATGAATGTTAAGGAACACTTTCTCCAAATAGAAATGAAGCAAGGAGGAATGGAGGTATGTTCCTTAACTGTTTTTCTATCTCATTTTAGGGCACTGCTTGTAGCAGTATTCATTTCCACCAATATTGATGAAAATGTTGATTTTTCTGTTCGCATTGTATTCCTGGGCTATTAATATTGATTGAGAGTGTAAGTGAAAAAACTAATATTCTATCTCAATTTGAATTCAGGGACCTATTTTCCTACTTTTCTTGCTAGATCTTTAATCTTATTTATAAATACATGACTGTACGGTGACATTTTGCTCTTCTGCGGAGAAACTCCCACACGACGTGCTATGGTGAGATCTTTGTAACACATGAAGCTTTATTTCTAAAAATATCAATGACCATTTGTTCAAGTAAATATACATAAGAGATATCTGATATTAAAGAAAACAAATTCACTGGAATAAATAGTAGTTTTAGCCTTTAAATTCATGATGACAAGTTTAGTAATGAGGCAGAGTTGAAAGCCGCTTACATGTAATTTCAGAAAAACTACTTCTAAAAAAGTTATCAGTTCTTTTAATTTAAATTCATCTTTACCCTTTATATTATATGCTTTTCTATGTAATTTTTATACACTAATAGTGGACGCTGACTTCCAAAATAGCCTTTATTCCCTTAAAATATTTAATGTGATTCAGATTTTTACTAGACCCTGCTTTATTGTTAGAGAAATTTTTATCAACAGGACAGACAAGGTCCTTTCTTGGTTCTGTTGTTAAATATTTTTAAATTTTTCAGTGAAAGAAAAGCTAAATAAATATAAGAGACATGCAGGTGCATGTGAGTAATAAATTATATAAATGAGAGCACAGCACAGCGAGATGAGAGAAATGGCTGCAGAGTAAAGACAAACCTCTTTAAAAACTATTTCTATCACAATTTGGGTAAGGAGGAAATATCCAGTGGGGATAGGAAAGTAAGGACCGCAGGTAAAAATGAGTTTGTTTTTTAGCACCCCACCCAAGTCCAGTGTGCCTACAAATTAAGTGAGCAAGAAAGGGGTAGGATCAGTGGTGACTTTGGAGTTTCTCATGCACTGTGTCATTTAAGTGAAAGGTACTGAACTGTACCGGAAATGGTCAGAGGGCGTTTTAATGGATTCATGAAGCCTAATTTTATTACCTCTGAATGAGGTGTGGACTCTAGTAAAATGTGGGCTACAACAGAGGAATCATTTTCAAGGATTATTGTTCTATTTGGCAACACAGTTTAAGTGACAGACAAACATGAATAATGGAAATACACCAATTTAGGAAATTTTTAGAGGTAAAATTGCCAAGACTGGCTGAAAACTTGGGAAAGAATCAGGGAGGACAAGTAGAAACTCTGGCCTTGAAATGCACCACTGTGTAACTGCCAACACTGGCACATCCACTTCACTTGATACTTCAATGTCTTACTTTTCCCATTGCTGAGACAAAATACCTGTTGCCCAAATTAAAGAAGGAGGGCTGGTGATATAGCTCAGCAACACAACCCCTGCCTACAAGTGCAAGGTCCTGAGTTTGATTTCTGGTACCAGTAAATAAATACATACATAAATAATTAGGGAAAGGTTTGTTTGGCTCAGTTTGTAGAGGTTTCAGTCCTTAAACAGCTGGCTTCAAAGCTAGGCAGCATGGCACAAGGGCTATAGCAGCTGGCAGTGGAAGACAGCAAAAGTAACAAGAACAAAAGCTAGGGAGAGGAAGAAGCTCCTTTTTCTCCTTAATAATGTAAGCAGGCTACCCACCCTAGGGCAAGTGTAGCATTCACATTGTTGCAGGCAGCTGAGTTAGATACAAATATTATAGGCAGTGGGATAGGGCAAGGTCTTCAATGGAGCCTGTGAAGACACCTGGCAACAGCCAGGGAAGCTGACGCCTCCTGCTGTGGGCCAGGCCTCAAGACCAAAGAACAAACAAATGCACCCATATCATGAGGATTGATACTGTAAACAGTTCCCATCCTCCTAGGAAAGAGTCACTGCTCCGAAAGAATGCCTGCTTTCTGCGTGACTCATCCCTAATATAATCAATTTTACCTGAACTATTGATCTTATTGGCTGACTATAGTTATGTCCCACCTTATGCCCACCTGCCTTGTGAGCTCCCAGTCTTTCCCCAACTTGAACACATGGTTTTACTCTATAAAAGTCCCTAGAAAGACAAGAGTCCCTGGCAACCCGCTCGGGACCCCTTCTGTCTCTCTCAGACAGAAGCTTTCTTTCTCTCAATAAACATATTCTACCCTTAACCTCCGTGATTCCTAAAATTCATTCTTCGATTTTAGAGAACATGAACTCACAGATATGGTAGGTTGGGAGTTTCCTTCCCCTACATCAACACGGCCTCTGTGCCCTACTCTGGCACAGGCCCAGGACGTTTACAAAGGGAGGATGCCAGCCCCCGGCTGAGTCATGGAAACTTCTAAACTCAAGTTGAGGCAATGAATCAGTCAGTACCACATCCCGTAGTGTAAGCAGCCACCTCAGGACATGCTCTTTACTTGCTAGAATGTGGGACTGCTGAGTTACTTAGTTAAATAACTTCTCAAGTTGACGTGATGAATGTTCTTGGGGGTCATGAAGTCACCACCTTATATATGACATAAGATACCTCAAGGGCTCCTCTCTGGTGCTGTTACCTGCTCTGCTCCCTGGCTACTTTGCTGCATCATGCCCTTCTGACTTGAGATTTGTGGACTGAACCTTCCTCTAACCATAAGCTTAAAGTAAGCCTTATTTCCTGTAAACTGTGAGTGGCTGGTATTGTGTCTAGCACCAGGGAAGCTAACAAATATACCATAGTTATAAAGGGAGAATGGAGACAAAGCTCTTCAAAGAGAGTTAATCCTTGGTGAATTCGTGATGCCGAATAAATATCCGAGTTATACTGATCTCTAATTAATATCTCTAATTAATTTTCTGTCTTTGGACTGCAGATTAGGATGTGGGAGTTATTATCATCTAGAGGTCAAAGTGTGGTTGATATTTTAATAAATGATTAGAATGATTGCAATTATTTAAAAAAGCAGCAATAGGTAGTAAATGAACTATAAACTAAGATAAAGTGAAGCAAGTACAGGAGAAAATTGTATTTAAGAAAAATCACAAAAGAATATTGATACAAAAGGATGGAAAAAAACACAATAAAGATAGCATAGAATGAGGTTTTGTGTATGCAACAGAACTGTCCTTACCTGGGCTTTTTAGTCAGTGGCCATTTTCATATCAAGATTCCTCTCAAGAGAAACTAACCCCAAGTTTATTTGACTTCAATTGTACTAGCAATTGATGGCCTATGTGTGAAAGGAATATCATCAATAAACTGACAAGAAGCTAGTTAACTGTGAGAGAAAAAAGCTAATTTAAATGTAGGTGTAGTTCAGTCAGGATGAAAATGAAGGTCTAGAAACATAATATGAAGAAACATGAAGAACATTTAAAAATTATCACCCAAACTAGTTTAAAATAAGAAGTGTGATATGCTAACACATGTTTGCTTTTTGTAACACATGAAATGTGTGGAGAAATCTCTGTCCTGCCTGTTCACTAAGGCTCTTAGCCTAAAGATAAAACAATAGCAAGACGCATAATCCCTCTATTGCTTTATTTTCTACCCCAAAATAAAATAATACTTAAATGTCATATTATTAGATATATTCAAACTAGTTATGCTTAATAATGTGTTTGTCAAACAAGTAGAGACTTTACAGCTCATTGGAGCAAAGTGAAATTTCATTTAAATTCCAACTACATTTTGACAGTGAAAACTCTACAGTCAGCCGGCTGTGGTGGCTCACGCCTGTAATCCCAGCACTTGGGAGGCAGAGGCAGGAGGATCCTTCTGAGTTTGAGACCAGCCTGGGCTACAAAGTGAGCTCAAGGCCAGCCTGAACTGCATAGTGAGACCCTGTCTCAAAAAGACAAAAACAAAAAACAAAACAAAAGTTCTACAGTCAACTATAAGTACAACTTAAGCACAGTTATTGCTATCAATTCATGTGAAACCTAATCTAAAATTGAACAGAGCCAATCACAAACTGTTTCTGGCAATCATGATGTTCAATGCATTGCTTTGAACTTTACCATTTTGTTAATGATTCATCTTAAAGTTGACTGAAAATGATTACCTGTTTTTTTAGAGAAAAAAAGGCTGCTGTCTGCATTTTGTCTGAGCTTTGGGAATGTTGAAATGGGGAAATTTTGTTTTTATAATGCTATATTTATAATGAAAAGATATATAAGCAACTGAACACATGAAAAATATGAATGGTATAGAAGAAATCCATGAGGTGAATCCCTGTTCCTGGAAAGAACAGATGGACATCCCTGAAATTCTCTTTGATCTAACATTTAAAAGCATCATGGAGGTTATACAGAATTCTGTGAGCTTTACATTTTCCTTCAATTTTTTAAAAAATTAGTCAAACTATAATAATTGCATAAATTTATCAGGTAAATGTGAAGACACTGTTGTAATCAGGGGTTGTACAGAGAACAATTAGAATCAGAACACAAAATTTATATTATTTTATGATGGTCACCCAGAGTTTAATACAACATAATGCAGGAAATCTGTCCAAACAGGTTTCTCAGAATATTCAGCCAAGGAGGGGCCTGGATCCCCCAGCAATGTCCTACATGAGTCCAGATAAAGACCTAGAGCCCATGACAATACGTCCCACGACTCTACCTGGAGTTTTAGAGCCCACAAGAAGGACTCACGCCAGTCTGTTCTATAGATCCATGCTGGGAAGGCCCAAAGCTCAGTGGTGGAAGCTAGAAAGTATATGTCAGCCAGGGTGAAGGAGCTGTGCTGGTAGGTTGAGGGTTATACACTGCAGCTGGGAAGTTATACTCATAATAAAGACCAGGGCTGTCTTGAAAAGTACCACAGCCATCCTCAGTGACATGGAGGCCCTAAGCTCCTCCGACGATAAGAACAGTTGAGTACGTGCCAGAAAGCCAGCATGAGGAGTTTGTCCCGGAGAATAAGTGGCACATGTTTTCCCCTCTGGAGCCAGGAAGCGATGTTCCATGTAAGGACCAGAGCTCTGCAAAGTGAACCACAGACACTCGCCGACAAGGTCCCGAGCTCCTCTGATGACAATGGTCGAACTCACGCTGGGGAAGCTGGTCATGACAAGCCCCTCCAGGAGAACCAACGGCTCAGACAGCAACACACAGGAGAACCCACAGTGCCTCAACACCTCAACGCCTGGCTTCTTCTCCACGTCTCTATTTATGCTGATGACTTTCCTCAGGCGGAACATCTATGCTCATCAACATGCTGGTTTAATTCAGCTGGCGTTAAGTTGACCACCAGTTTTTAATCTGTAACAGCGGTACACTGCTACATCTTGTGTAATGTTCAAACAGGATAATTAGCATACATGATTTTTATTATTTTTGTGTATGATATTCAAAATTTTTATCCTACCTATTTTGAAATTTATAGTGCATGGTTATCAGAGGATAAGGGCGACCTAGAGAAAAATTGGTCATCAGGTACAAAGTTAGAATTAGGTAACACGAGTACATTCCTGTGTTCTGTGGCATGGTTCAGAGGTTCAGTCACTAGTAAGCTGGGAACATTTATATTTCCCTGGAAGCGCTCCAGTGAGAGAACTGTATCTCAGAGGGGAAGCTACGTCTTAATGGAAATTTTAGAGTGATGGAAGCACCATCTTGAGCTATCATTTGTAGACATTTGGGTGCAGGAGGAAATATATTAACACAAATAACGTATGGAACAAAATTCAAGATTTGCATCTATTTCAAAACTCAAACTCAGATTTGAAAAACAAGCAATGTATAAATGCCTGACTTGCAATAGCCTCTCAAGGCCTGCTGATGTTTGAGATCACACATTTCCTGGTCTCATTAGCTAGGAAGGTTTCAGCAGGTAAGCCTGGGGAAGATGGAGAAGAACAAGAAGTAAGTGAAGACAGACAGTGTTAGGAATTTCTTGAGACTTCTCTGTTGGGAATATAAGCTGGGAGCAAGTGGAGTTAGGTTGATTAGGAAAAAAGGATCAGAGAAGTCAGAGACATAAAGAATACTAGGTGAAGTGTGGTGATGGATTTCATAAAGTCCACGAGGGAAAATCATATTTCTCAGACTTTTCCAGAAAGTCAGGAGAGTATATCTAATGAAGAAATGAGCATCTCCTTGCTTCTTCTATGTATTTACATTTTTACTATTTCATCTGATTTTTTTCTCTCAAGTATTTATGCTCTGAAATTTATATTTTTTCTTATATTTTAGAATTCCACCTAATAACACAGTCTCATAAACTTATTTATCATAAGTAGTAAGATTCTTTTTTTTTTTTAATCTTCTTCATCTGCCTAGCTGTATTCTCTTAAATGATAAAGTGCTGGAATTAACTTTACATGTGACTTCATTTTTCTTTCAAATTTTCTTCACTATATAGATTTTTCTTACTATATTTCCTTGTTTTTACAATAGATTTTTTCACCTATATAATGCTAATGATTTTCATTCTTTAAACACATAAGCTTTCAAACATGAAGTATTCTTGGAAAGAAAAGAGAATATTTCATAGTAATGAAATACTAATACAATGGAAAGAATGAAACGAACATCAGTGTATGCCCATCTGTCAACCCCACAAAAATCCATGAAAGAAAATTGACCATTCATGTATGTATAATGCCTAAATGTTATATAGCTAGAGAATTTTCCCATTACAGTTGGAAATTTCAATAACTTTATGAAAATTAATGCTAAAATCATTTAATAAAGATATGGAAGAGTTGTACATCAACCAATTTGTTCACCTAACATTTACAGGAAATTCCACCAGTCAACAGCAGAATGCATATTCCCTGTAAATTAACATAGAGAATTGTCCACATGTAGAATATTTAGATTCAAAACAAGGCCACCATGAATTAATTAAAAATCAATACAAGAATGACATGGGTAATGTGCCAATACTTGAAATTATTCAAAATACTATCAGACATAAAAATGATACCGCAGAAGATTATCAAATAATTCTTCAAGAGGATAAAAGTCCCATGACATGCTAAAATGTAGACTGAACTATTCAAGTGACTACATAAAAATTTATGTTTTTAAAAATGTTTTTATTTGAAACATAAATATTCCTAAAATCAGTCATCTAAGCTTGCGGCTCAAAGATCTTGAAACAAAAGCAAATGCAACCAAAGTAAACAAGAGGCAATAATAAAGACTCTGAATCAATAAAACAGAAAACAAAAAATAATTATTTTTAAAAAGCAATAAAATTCGTAAGAAAAAAAGAGAGGAAACATATCTAAGTTAGTTTTCTTTCACTGCCACAACAAAACACACAGTACTCAAACTTAAAGCAGGAAGGATTTATTTGGCTTCGAGTTCATGGAGGCGTCAGTCCATAGCTGACTGGCTCCAAAGTAGAGGGGCGCATGGCAGAAGGGTGGTTAGAGGAGAAACTGTTCACGCAGACAGAAGGTAGCAAAGCAGCAAAGGATGTTAACAGCAGCTTTTGCTCCTTTTACCCCATCCATGCTACTTGGGGTGGGTATATCCCATCCCATTATTCATAGTTCCCTTGATTCTAGCACTGCACCCTGTGTCAGTCCTGGCCTCACACACTCTAGGTCCAGCACCTCTGAAAAACCCCACCTATGGCTTTATGAGGCTTTGGGGGGACCCCTGGACACAAATCACAGTGACACGCGTTATCGAAAATAGGCAGGAGATCAGAAATATCTTACAGCACTTTTAAAAAATCATAAAGAATATTATGAACAACTTCATAAAAATGAATTGACAATTTAGAAGTAACACACAAAGTCTTAGGAAGGCAAAGAACACAACATTTAAGAACCTATGAAAAAGTGGCTAAATAAGAAGAGAAATTGAATAGTCATTAAACAATTGCTCATGACTAAAATCAACAGTTCATACAGCTACATTGGTAAATTCTCTGTATTATTTCAATAAGAAATAATACCAGTAATACATTTATTCTTTCCATAGGAGAGCAATATAAAACACTTTCCTAGTAATTCTATGAGAACACCACTATATACAGAGCAAAGCAAGGCAAATATAAGAAAATATAACCAATGTTCCTAATTTTAGAGGATGATGGCTATAACCCTCACTACTCTAGAAAGTAGGAGCAAGTGGATTATAGATGAATGTGAGTGATTTATTGACATTAATCATGTTTACCAGAAGTATCTGATATTACTTTTCCCTTTGCTTCTATCAAACTGAAACAAATATTGAACAGCAACAAAAATAAATCATGACATACGTAAGTATTGTAATAGAGTTAATTATTATGGGTGATAGATACATACTTAGGTTAATTTAATTACAATGAAATGTTAATTTAGAGATTTAAAAAAAATCTGTGACACAGGCTCGTAGACAGGCATCTGGAATGAGATTTGGAAGAAATGACACGAGCTGGAGGTGAGACAACCGTGAAGACACAAAGAGGTTCTAAGTGAGGGAAAGAAGCCACGGACACCAAGTAACACTGTGGGGAGCTGTAGCTGAGCCCCCCAAACCTGGGTAGTTGCCCCAGTATTGTCACCTGCAGCAAAAAAAGTGAGTTTTCCTTTTTCTTTCAGGTTACCACGATGGTAAATTATGTGACTAAAGCGGGATCCTACTGTATGTGCTTTCCACAAGGGATTTTGCTAAAAACGTATCATTTCTTCACAATATCTAAAATAGCTTGATTATGACAATTTATTTGTGATATTTTAATACAGCTAGAGATCTACAGTTTTTAGTAGTTAAAGTTGTATAATAGTTACAATATACAAGTGTGTGTGTGTCTGGTTTTGAACAGAAAGTCATCACCTAGCATGCGTTTAACACTGTCTATCATGTTTATATTTAAAGGAATAATGGAAATTTTTGACACTCCTGGATTCTCTGAGATGAGTGCAAAGTCACACAGAATTATTTATCAAAAGAAATGCAGTAAAGATAACTGTACCTGTATACAATCTGTAGGTTTTTGAAGAAAGTTTAAAAATCCCGTATTCTGAGCATCAGCTTTGGTTTAGTTATAGGCTGCAGCAATCACGTCCATAATGCAGTGCGTCCTTTGCTTTGTCTAAGAATACCACTAATGTGGAGGTGGCGTGCCAAAGCCTGAGTGACGCGGGGTCACTTGGTGGCCCCTGGGAGCTGCGATGGAACAGCTGAGTGGTTACATTCTAAGTGAGGCTTCTGTTAACTCTCCCTAGTTTGGAGCACACTTAGGACTTTCTTCCTACTGTCCAAAGAAATTCTGGAAGTGCTTTGTGGCTATTGTACTGTGGTTGTCTCAATGTTCTGAATCAAAATATTTACTTTGATAATCATTTTGACTTTAGAGAAGAGTCAGACACAATATGGTCCAAGACACTGTGAATAAGGTGGGTTAGGGAACACCATAATAATTTTAGGAGTCCACCTTTCTACAGGATGGCACACAGCAGCAGCAATATTGACATCAATATCTATACAGATACATAGATAATAGCTAGCTACCTAGCTACCTATATTTAAAAAATCACACTTCCCAGAGACAAGAAAGGGACCTCCAGAAGTATTCGAGAAAATGGCAAGAATGATGGGATAATTCAAATTCAAGTGAGGGGGGTTAATGGTTATGTATCTTTTGCTGTAGTAAGTTTTTTTTAAATTTAATTTAAACATTCTGTGTTTGATTCATTTGTCCCTTGTACTTTGATCATCACAGTAAATCTAGCTATTTCTGAGTGGATTTCAAGGCAAAGGTGTGTGCTGGCCAGCACTATAATCACAGAAGGTTAATTTGAAGTGGATTTATGTCTTTCCTTTTAGAAGATACAATTACTATCACAGACATGGGTAATTTTCTCTAAGGGTATATTTGAAAACATGAAGTCTGTTTTGGTTAATTTACTACATTTTTAAATGACCACAAAAATAGACACAATCAGTCTTTAATACCTGCTATTATTCTGGAAATAAACTTGGTTTTTAATTGTGCTATTTTTTCACAAATTGATCCAGAAAAAAGTAACCAGTAAACATTTATGTTTTAAAAAAATGTTCATTCTTCCAGATAATAATTTTTTGGTCTTACTTTTTTCCTATTTAACTTAATGTTTGAAAGTTAGATTTTCAATTATCATTGATTTTATTGATTATAGAAGTAACATTTCTTTTGTCTTTAAGTATACTTACTCATATTTATTTAACTATTATGCATTTTTTTCTCCTGTCCAAATTCATGTAACTATGTTAGAGATTTTTTTTAAGAATAGAAGCAATATACATGTTCATATAATTTGTAAATGACTTACATTATATATCAATATTAATTTGTCTACTTTTGTTATGTAGAAGTCAGAAAATTAGCTATCATAAGCATTAATTTCATACCAGTTTAGAGTGTTGTTTTTAACTCCAGAAATTAATAATATAATTGATATAATAAAAAGATCAACTTTATCAACCCAAGTTGAAAGTGAACTGTGAATGGGAAACCAGAAGTAGAAAACTATTAAAAGAAAATGCTAAGATTAGACAGCTAATAAACATTTCCATTTTCCCTTTTTTCAGATAGGCTTAATTTGTAAAATGAACAGAAAAAAATTATAATTTATCACCCTGGCTTCATAACATCTACAGACCTCAAGGGTTGATTTAAATGCATCCATACCTTGGTTTCTTTGGTGAACAAAGTTTAACACCTGCACCTTGAACAGAACTTTTCACCCCAAGGGACATAGATCGTATGCTGTCAGTTCACTAGCATTTCTTTTTGTGTTCCTATTATTTTTCTTTTTCTTTTTTTTTTTTTTTTGAGACAGGGTCTCACTATGCAGTTCAGGCTGGCCTTGAGCTCACTTTGTAGCCCAGGCTGGTCTCGAACTGGCAAGGATCCTCCTGTCTCAGCCTCCCAAGTGCTGGGATTACAGGCTTGAGCCAACACGCCCATCTCCCTATTGTTTTTCTTAGTCTAACTTTTTATTTGCTTCCCAGTAACACAAAACCTGTACTCCTGCTTTAGATTGCCAAGCAGATGACCAATTAGTCCACAACGAAGCAGATTTTGAACATCTACAACCTTGCAGGACATGAACTTGTGTATAAATTTCGTTACAGTTTATGGTCAGGCAAAATGAATGACTCCGATGGTAGTATTTATGGCACTCTTTTCTGACACAGTCTCATGTGTCATGCTAAGTGGATTAAAATGCTTGGGCGAACTTAAGGGTTATACCTGCTGTCTACTTGCTTTATTAAAATAGACTTTTTAAAGAAATTTTCAAAGGTACAAAATGTGAAACAGATAAAACTCTGCGTGCATCAACGCCCTACAAGCTGGGCCACCTTCTGCATGGGCAGACCCGGCAATTACTCCTGCCCATGTGCGTCTCTGTTTAAAGGTAATGAACAGTGAGGGAACGCAAAAAGCTAACATAATTAACTTTAAAAAGCATCTCTGTCTCTGGTCTGAACTCATTTCAGTCTTGCAAAAACATTATTGCTGCTTCATTATCCTAGTCACTTCTTAAAGTGACCAAATAATTGTGCTGGAGGCGAATCCAGAATAAAGAGAGCTTTGTTTATACATCCAGGAAAACAGTGGAGTTTCTGTGTTTTCTCTTAGGAAGGCCACCAGTACAAATATAACACAGAGCAGGTAAAGAATTTGTGGCTGCCTTCCCTGCTGTGTTTGAAATACTTACCCCGATTAATATGTTATGAACTTGGGAAAGTTTTCTGTTTTCCCCCTTTTTGAATTTAACTACACCTGCTCTGATTCATGGTGTTATTCAGTTTCCCATGTCCGTAACAAATATTCAAACGAATCACAGTGTAAGAAAAAAGTTCGCTGTGGCCCCGGGTTCTGGAGCTCTCTGTTCATAATGCTCGGCAGCCTGTGTTGAGACACTGGGCTGGCAGAAAAGACCCTGCTCCCTCTAAAGCCAGGACATGAAGGGGGGGGGGGGGAAGGAAGGGCTGAACGCCACTTACCAGCTTTCAGAGGCACTGCAGACACTGGGCAGCTTCGCTTTGGGCCTGGTTGAGGGTTTCCACCTTCTGCAGATGGTGCCCGCCTTCGGAAGACCAAGACTTTCATGCACGAGCCTTTGGGGGAGCCTTCTTGCTGCTTCTGGTGGGCGTCCCGTTTGCCCTTCTCCAGGTCCCTCACCCTTCCTCCGGCAAAGCATGAGGAAGTGGGGTGAGAGGGGCTCCGGACCACGACTCTAGCGGAAGTCAGGGTTGAGGTGAGGCCAAGGAGAAGTTTCCAGGGCAGCCATGTAGGACAAAACTACCACAACAGAGGGGAAGGCAAGATAGGGTGTCCTGAGCGGGTTGCCCACATAGTTTTGGGGTGTACTTCCACTTTTAGAGGTAAGCTGGCTTCACTGAGTGGTGTAACCTAGGCCTTTGTTCTGGGGAGAGCAAGAGGATGGGGGCTTCTTGGGCACGCAGGAAATGCAGGTGCTGGCTTTAGAAGGGGAGGGCATCTCAAGCATGTAATGCTCAGTGAGTTCACGGTAGTTTTACCACCGTCAGCCACGCAGGCCTTGCACTGAATTTCCGGCCTGTGCCCCTCTAATTGGTCCCTGCATTCCCCCTTGGGTTCATTCCATCATCCTGCTACTCCAGGATGGCAGTGGAATGAGGGCTTCTCGGGCTGCTTCCTGCTGGTTGGGGGCACTGTGAAGGGCAGGTGCCATCAGTGGAGGGGACAGTCCAGGTGGCCGTGATGGAGGGTGCTCCATGGCAGGTCCCTCTGCAGGACATCTGCATTTCCATAGCAACCATGTGGCCTGAAAGAAGTGAGAAAAGCACTTAAGTACACAGAGGCCAAACAAGCACAATGAAAATAAAAGTATTATTGGTTCCAGGAAGGGAAGTAACGAGGCCATTACTGGAAAAGGGCTTTGGTGCAATCAGTACTCATGGTGGGAAAATGTGGGCTGCAGACCTCCAAGAGGAAGCTTCCCACTGCAGTCTGGTAGCTGGGCTGCTTGCTGAGGTGCAGAGGACCCCTCCTGTCTACCTCTTAAAGGGTTCCTGCTCCCCAGTCTAACCCTGCACGAGGGTCTTCACTGTCTCCACATGTCCAAACCCCTGCACTGACATGAAACAACTAATATGTACTTTTTACTTGATCTCAACTTGATAATAATTCTTTAGCTTCAGCTGAAGTATTTATCTCTTAAAACAATGAATTTGTACTTTGGTTATAAAAACACGTGTCCATAACCTATTGTACAAGAGAGGAGACATAAAGCAACTCATCTGATACTTCTGTAAATTTTAGTGTCTTTTTTTTAAACCATGAAATTTGAAGACTTCAAGTAAATACCACTGACTCAGATATTTTTTAAATGATAGATATTTATCTCAGAAAATATCTTCTTTAAGTTAGGCATGAAAATGTTGTCTGCATATCTCTGTTCAAATATTGAGGTAAGATACATTTTTTTTCTGTTTTTCAGATAGAAGTAGGTCTGTAACTGCTGGGAGAGGTAGTGTATAACTGTTATCCTGGCACTCTGGAAGGTTACGGCAAGAGGATTCCAAATTTAAGCCCTATTTGGCAAATATCATGGCATAGCAAGATCCTGTCTCCAAATAAAGCTTTAAAAGAGCTTGCTCAGTGTAAGGGTTCTGAGTTCAATTTCCAGTATGAAACAACACCAAAAAAGGCCTGTATTGATCCCATTTATGTAAACATCGATTGAATGAGATGTTATAAAAATACCTCATTGCTTGCTGCAGTTAATACTCATGTGTCTCATTGTAATTAAAAAATGCTTTCATAGATACGTAATGTTCACGTTTTTTCTTCATTTTGGGTATGTAGGATGTAAATATACATTTATGAATCCTACATCTTTAAAATACATAGGGAATGGTCTAAATAGTTCCAGTAATAAAAGCTATATTTTATTTTTAGCATAAAATTTTTCAGAGTGAAGATGTCAGTTTCTCACACCATTCACCAGTAAGAGGAACTAAGGGTCAGCTGGAGGTGACTCCAGGGCTAGGACCACAGTACATAGAGATGGACATGAGTAATCCTATGGGCCAGAAAACAAGGAAGAAAGCAAAACTCAAGACCACATGAGTGTGTCCAAGACCCAGGAGCCAACTGAAGGTTCAAAGAGTGATGCTGTAACTGAGGTGGGTTCGTGAACAGCAATATAGGAATCCAAGCAGCCAACTTGATAAATTTGGAAATTAATTAACTGAGCTCAAGAGCACTCATATATAGAACCCCCCCCCAGTTCAGGCTCCAAAGAAGTGGCCCCAATTTGGAAAGTTACAGAGTTTTTAAATGAGAGAATCACAAAAGACATCTTGTTGGAAACAATTTAACTCGGATCTTTCATTAATTTTCAGTTGACCCCTGTGTCCTGCTTCTTCTGTTGAGCAGGTTAATTTTTCTCCTGTAGGTGCAGCTCACTCTGCTTTTCTCATGGGACTTAAACTCTGAGTAATTTTCCATTTTCCTGAATACAGGGCATTAATTAAATGCAGGGCTCAAGATAGCGTCAGTTATGCCAAGCCCCAACAGTAACAATTAGAGCTAATGTAGTTAATGTAAAGAAGTACCAATCATTGCCCAAAGCACAAAATGCTTGAGTTCACACTGATAAAAATAAATGATTGAATAAACAAATAGACTGACTGTATTATGCAGAATATCCAATCATAATTCATGCAGATACTTTGCATTTAAGGAAGCAGAACACAGCTCTTCATCCTTTAAATCTGTTTTTTGCCAATTAATTTTACTGGTACCTGTTTATTATACATAGTGCTCATATTCATATATGCAATTTCCACCTGTGCATGGTTTATCTTAATTCTTATTTAATTCCCCTTCTTCTCCTCTCCCTTCAACCCTTCTTCCCCTTCTGGTTGACAGTAGCTTAGTTTCATTTTTTCCTTGTATTCTCTACTTTCTCCTTTTCTCTTCCTTCCCTTGTTCCTATTGGTTCCCCTTCCAATGTGGAAATTCCCTTCATAATTCCCAATATCTATCATCCATTTTGTTCATTTTTTTGTGCTTTCACTTTTTCATAGGAGAGAAAAACTGCAAGATTTAAACATTTATTTCGCTTAGAAATATGGTCTTGGTGTATCCATTTATCTAAAAATGTCTCCAGTTTATCCCTTTCTTATGGCTGAGTAGTACTCCGTATATATTAAAAATGCATTTTCTTTATCCATCAGCTGGTGGCATCTGGACTATTTTTGAGATTTAGCTATATGTCTGTGGTATGATGATGTTTTTAACTCTTTTGGAAGGATACCAAGGAAAGAAATAGCTGGGTCAAATGGAGCTTCTAGTTTTAGTTTTTTGGGGAATTCCACACTGCTTTCCATCTGATTTGGAGAGCATGTAGAGACTATTTTCCAAAGTATATAGTATGGAAAGCATACATGCAGAACAAGAAGTGATCTTACAGTGGAGAAATATGATACTAGATAAACAGATGATCGAGGTTAATATCAAGGTTGTAAATCATGTTACTAAGATCCATGTGTTGCTAATGATCGTGCTTTCTGTTCTGTAGTCTCTCTTAAAATGTGGCATCCTATTTTAGTCATCAGATGATTTACAACTGAGAGGAATTCTGGAAAACACAAGATCAGAATGCCTCAGTTTTCCAGGTATAAAGGAAGTCTGGGAACCCATCAGAACTAAAAAGACCAAAAGGGAACATAACTATTACAGGTAAATGGGCTTTTGGAAAGGAGGTATTTTTTTTTTCTCCAAACAGAAAAATCACGTTAGCTTGAAACTAAACAAATACAAATAAAGTAAGAATTTTTGTTTAAAATAATGTGTCAATCTGGGTTCGTTAGTCATGACAAATGGACCACAGTAACACAAGGTGTAAACCGTGGAGAAAACCGCCGATAGCGTATAGAACACACACGTAGCGTCTTCTCACCTCCGCTGTAAATCTGGAAACTATGGCAAAATGAAAATCTCAGTACAGAAAAGCAATCTCCAATCAATACTTCTACTCAAAATCAATTATACTGAAAGAAAAATAAATATATAAGATAAATATTAATTTTGCATATACTGAATATTATAATCTAAAATTATACTGAACAGAAAAAGAACTTAGTTGTTGCTGATACCCTGGATTTAAGAAACACATTAAATATTCAAAAGGATTTCAGATAACAAAAATGAAAGAAAAATAAAAAACAAGCTATTATAAAATGCATTTATCTAACAATATATAATTTTGCTATCATGTAATAACGTTTATACACTAGATCGTACTATATAGAAACACAATCTTGGAACTTTCTAATTCATTCAATATTTTCATACCGTTTGGAGTTAGGGAACTTGACTTTCCTTACAGAGCTGGTTAGTGAGGAACGGTACTGTGCGGGGTGGTCTCTATTTGTCTGCTGGGCCACACTGATGCCCCGGAAAGGGCCCAGGACCTGTGCTGTCCGTGGATTGATGTGCTGACCGCTGAGGCTGCGCTGTGACACAGGGCTTGGGTCCCCACGGGCAGGAATGCGGGCGGCTCACTGCTCATGGGCACCCCGAGCCTGGGCTTCTCTGCTCCACGGTGGAAATCAGTGTGAGGTCCTTTGAAAAGACTTGTCTGAGAGATGGGTGTATCATTCTTGGGCACATGCTGGAAAGAATTAAGGACCAAGTGCTATTGGGGTGCATGCAGAGCCCGGGCAAGGGCAGCTCGATTCACAGCGGCTAAGCTGTGGACAGACTGATGGAGGCGAATGCACAGGAAGATGAGGCATGTATTGTCATTAATTCATATATTGCATAACTAATCATTACTAATTTAGGCACCTTTAATTAAGTGCTTCCCTGCTTTACATTTCCTTACCTGAACTGTGATAGCAGTTCATCTCTCTATGCAAAGAAATACTAAATAAGGGTTTTAATGTGATATATTGGACTACATAATGCTTCAAAGTATATATTTCCTTTCTACATAGTGGACTGAAAAGAAAATTATTGAGTAAATACACATACCTGTGGTTAAGTATAATACTTATCTTCTCCCCAGTATTAAAGAAAATTGTGGATGTTAACATATTTCACAAACATTAGTTTTGACTATAAATTGTGTTATGCACATGTGCCAATTCCCTACAATGACTATAATTATTGTGTATTCTAAATGTGTACTAATAATATGCAGAAAACAAAAATGTAAATAAATGTAAGCATAATAGAGCCCTTACCTAGTGAGCAATTTTAAATTCTAGAATTAATGTCCATGAAATACAATGTAAGTAAACAGAAAAGATGAAAACAACACCCTGTAATGCAGACATTGCTACTAATTAAATTGCCCAGAAGTCTCTGTAACAATGAAGGTATTAAGCCACAGAATCAGTAGTCTATTTAAAAATTGGAGAATTTCTTTTGTGGGAGGAAAAGATCATAAAATGAAGCAACTCTCAAATTTCCTATTATGTCAGTGATATTTTGATCTGATTTCCTATTATGTCAGTGATAAGATTAACACTATTAACTGTAGAAAACTGTGCTGTAATACTATTATTTCATTTATTTACTTAGTTCTTGCAGCACTGGCAATTGAACCCAGGGTCTTCACATCAAATTACAACCCTAGCCTATTTTTATTTTGAAACAGGGTTCCATAAGTTTCTGTGTCACACTGGCTGGACTCTTCAATTGTGATCATCGTTATTCAATCTCCCAAAATTCTGTAATTTATCATTTTTTCAGATTCCACATATAAAATGAAATCATGCAGGATTTGTCTTTGATGTGCCATTTATTCCACTTAAAGTAAGGTTTTCCTTGTTTGTACAAAAGTAGGTATTAATCAAAAGAGATAAAATTTTAGTTAGGTAGAATAACTTTAACATTCATCATACAGGGCCAGGGATATAGCTCAGCCTAGCAAGCACAAGGTCCTGAGTTCGATTCCAAGTTAAAAAAAGTCATTATATAGTATGATGACTATAATCAGTAATGGGAATATTTGAAAATTGCTAAGAGTAGATGTTAAGTGTTCTCACCACAAAAAGTTTTAAGTATGTGAGACAATGGATATAATGTTTATTCTACAATTCATGCATATGTATATTTAGATATGTTCTACAATATAAATATTACAATTTTTATGTCCATAAAAGTATGAACTCATAAATTGGAACATCTAAGTACATTTATTAGTAAGCAGACTGTTGTTGACTTTATAATGTACAATAAAACTATATTCAAATTTAGTTCATTACTGAAATCCTAGTACTAGTGATGCTGAGAGAGGAGGATTTCTGTGAGTTTGAGGCCAGCCTGGACTACTTAGTGAGTTCAAGCGCAGCCTACACCATTTAGAGATACTACATCTCAAAAAACAAAACAAAATTTCAGTTGAATTAATAAGAATGACAGTTTCATAAATGTAAACATGAACAAGTAAAATGGAAATACTGTTTGAATGGACGTTTGATCTACTAAAGCTTTAATGGCACATGTTCCTAAATGTGTAGCAATTAAGATTTAAAAAATCTGCAGTGGTAATTAGCCATTGAACATGTTCCCAAAAGAAAGTAAACAGCTAAGAAGCAAAAGTGAGCAAAGTGAAAATGCTTGGGTGTCGAAAGCCAAGCTGTTTTCTGATGAGGATGCTGTTAGGGGAACTTGTAATTAGAAAGCAGATTTAAGGATGTATTTTAAGTGCTCATGAAGAGAAAAACACTGGAGCACACGGAATGGCGCAATCAGTTTTTCAGCCCTAACAGGGCGTAATGCAGTCGCCATCATTGCAAAGTCACAGAAGTTACTGTTTTCTAAATTTTTACTTTTTTTAAATTTCCATGGTCATCCTTTAATTACTATTCAGCATCCTATCATATATATGTATGTATGTGCGTATATATATATACACATATATACTTATCTTCTTACTATTATTACTTTTCGAGTTGATCAAATCTATTCAAATGTATCAACTATGTATTTGACAGCTGTAACAAATGAACTTTTCCCTTCAATTTAAAGTAAGTATACATGGATGATTCCTAAAATGTCAGGCATATCTTAGATCTGTCACTTTTCTAGGAGGAAATTGAAAATGAATTTAAAAAATAAAATAAGGAACAAAGACAATATAAACAATGAGCATTTTAAAAAATGTGCTCAGTGTCCTCAGAGGTTACCCCATGAGCATGACTACGCTAGGGTGTACACAAAGTGCAAGGGAGAAACATGATTTGAAAGCAACTAGGGATAACAGGAAGTTATTAGTCCAAGAAAAACATAATTAAATGTAGAATTTGCCTTCCTTCTTATATTTTACAGAAGCCTGGTATGCTAGGAATTGAGAAAATTTTCCTTATGTGTATTTTTTTTTCTTTTAGACAAGATTGCATACTGGGAATAAACATTTAATTGCTCTCATCATTAATTTGTGATCTATGGCACAGACATGCAAAGCAGCACAATGCTGAGAGATATGTCAAAGACCAGATAGTTGGGATGCTGTGATACTCAGATACATACAGAAAGGTTGTCCCCACAATTCTAGGATGAATGGATAGATGTTGCAGGAGTAGAACAGGAAGCTCAGTGAAGAGGGAGACAAGCAGAGTGGCAGCAGACTGGGTTTGTCGGATTAAGTGACTGAAGTCACACTTTCCCTTAAGAAACTGTAGTACCTTCATCAGCAAGAAGAGAGTCCTGGAAGACTACAGTTTTATAAGGCATCAGAAAGAAATATGGAGAATGATCAGATACTTTCCTTAGGATAGACACAAAGACACACTAAAATGTGAAGGGTTGTCTGGAGAAAGGTATCTATCTGACAATTCAATGCTGAAGCTAAAAGGTGAGAGTCCCAGTTCGGAAGCAATGGTGAAGTCTAGGTAGTTTAATGACTGGGTGTGAAACTGCCTCAGAAAAATTATGAAGGAGTCCAAGAAAAGTTGAGTGGAATTAGTTGTTGATGGTGGTACTGTATATAGGAAAGGTATAGAGACAAAATAGATTGCAATTAGCGAGAGCAGATGACCCCTTGAATATAACAGGCATGGAAGGGGAAACGAGATGTAGAGCTCAATGAAAAGAAAGTGAGACCAAAAGAAAACCTCTTTATTTGAAATTTTATTGTTCAGTTACTAATTCTTTTCTTTTCTTTTGACCATTGTTGGCATACCCTTGCGGTACATACTGGTTACCGAGGAATTGGTTCATGCACAATGTTTACATGGTTTGTGGAGTGAGGGGCTATGTTCCATCCTTCCCAATCCATTCTGTGGATGGGAAGGTAAATCACACGAACTGTGTGTCTCACATGAGTTTAGCAAATAGGATCTGTGATCTAAGGTGAGAGAAAAGGGCCAGAAGGTCATCGAGCCGTTCACAGCTTTACTCTCCTGTGGACGTCCGCACAGAGAATGCGTCCTTCCACCAACGTCTCTTTTCCCTGATCAGGGTCTCACGGTCCCTCCGTCTCAGGTTCTGATGCCATCTTCCTCCCTCGGTCCCTTCAAAGTCTATGTCAGAAAGGATTCTAGCCTAACTTCATGGTTTTAACAGATCCTGCCACGTTTTGCAAATACTTGTATGCTGAGTTTTCAAAGAATTCTGCCCACTCTACTAGCCAAAATGTGTTCAGGGGATGGTATTTTGAGAAAGGAGAAAGAACAGGTAATAGAGAGCTGGCAATACAATGAGGTAAAATGAAAGTTTAGGAATCGGTGGTAACATTAGCATTAGACAACAGGAGGGATATTTCTGCCATTATTTAAAAAGATATCAAAGACCCAGAAAGGCTCGATAGAGAAGAAGTAAAACCAGAGTATTTTAGCTGAAATTTGGAGGAACTATGTGATGCAATCTATTTTCTCTAGATTCTAAAGATATGGCTATTTTCTGTGAATGACAAGAAAACTAATAGGGTTAATGATTCAAAAACAATGTAAAATATTTTACATTTAATGAACACACATTTTTCTCTGTGTTGATGATATCCCTGACTATCCTCCAAAGTGATTCTTCCCATCAACTTGTTCTGTTGGGAATCACTTAACCAAAGGTAGCATCCATGCTGAACCAGAATTAGCCACTATTCTTACAATTAAAAATGAATCGTCTTAGAAAGTGTTGCCTAACCCTGTTTGATTGTGCAACTGGAAAATTCAAGTCAACAACTATGACAACTATTGGCAGAAGTCTCCCCTTGGGAGAGAAATAGTTCGTTGAAGACTCGGGAGAAGGAGAAAGATAACAAGGAGATCTACCCAGAGAGGTGTAGCAGAGCTCTGGCGCCCCATGTGCCTGGGCCAACTGCATTTCTGCTAATACCAGTTTGCCCCTTGAGCCAACGCATTCCTCCTAGACCATGGTTGATCCTTTTGGGGTTCCCTCATTCAGTTATGTTGAAGTCTAGTGGAAAGTAAAACTCATGCATTTCTCAATAGCACTCTTTCAATTTGTGGATTGCTCTTGCTTAGTACCTGTGAAGGTGTAGATCTAAAATGTGCCCACAGGTGCTTGTGCGATGTGAGAAGTGATCACACCAGAGTGGTGTTACACTCAACAGTGGGAGAATCCGATGAGGAGTTCACGGTCGAGTGTGCCTCTAGGATGTGATGCCTGATCAGAAGGGGTGGGAAACGGGCGAGGACTAGAAGAGCAAATCTCCCTTCCTGGCCCATCCTTTCTCCTGGTGATTCTGGCTATTGTGAAATAAGCAGGTGTCTTCTACTCAGACCCTGCCACCCTGGGGCCTGGGGAACATGGAACATAAGTAAACCCAGGCAACTGTGATCCAACAAACATTCGCTCCTTTCAAACTGCAGACTTGGGTGTTGTGTCCCAGTAATGAATGAAAGTGGCTAAGACTATCTGATGAGGAAGCACAGAGAGCTGAAGTAGCTAAAACTGAAGAAACAAAGATAAAATTATAAGTTCTTAGTATCGTTGACTCATAAAAGCATCCATTCTACCCATTGTCCCGGAAGTTTCAGTGGTTTAGAAAAAAAAAATTCCACATAAGGAAGCTAAAATGAATGATATGTGATCACAGAGGAGTGATTTTTAATGAAGCTAAAGGTAGAAGGTATGTTCTGTAAGTGAATATGCTGGAGGTGTTTAATTGTGAAAGTGTTAGTACATTTGGGCCACTATAACAAAAGTAACTCAGATTGTAGCAGTGGGCAATGAAGGGGAAGTTTCAGGGAGAAAGATGACAGGTGGAGAAGTTTGTTCAATAGAGAAGCAGCTCACCATTAAATGAGAACGAAGAAATTTTGCGCAGTGATATGTTAGCATGTGTCTGACTGGGATGTGAGATGTTATGAACTTAGGAGGGCCCCACCCACGCACACACACACACGCACACTCACACACTCACACCAACAGCAAAAAATATTTCCTAGGGATTTCTGGTAATGGTGGGATAGCATAAACAAACCAATATTCAGATGATAATGATTCATTGAAAAAATTATAAAAGCAATTCCTTAAACATACCAAAGACTGACAAGGGGCAGGCAAAAGTTAGAGAAGAGTCAGGTTTTGGAACAAAACAGCACTACTAGATAGAATCTGTTTTGTTTGCCTTTTCACCTAGGACCCTTTAGTCTAAACTTCTTGGCGGTGAAGGCAGTAGCAGAAGGTAGCTACTCTCTCTCTCTCTCTCTCTCTCTCTCTCTCTCTCTCTCTCTCTCTTGCATGAAGAGAGAGAAAGGACACTGTGAAACTCCTACAATGGCAGAGAAGTAAAACAAGGATGTTTCCAGAGACAGAGGAAGCCCAATGCAAGAGCACTGGCGTCTCATACAAATTGCACAAATCTTTCTTTTGTTCCCTAATAACACGCATGTGGTATCACAAGATGATCAATAAAAGTAAACAGTTAGAACGCAGTGAGGTAGAGCTTGGCATTGGAGTTTAATCAGTTAGCATCTTGCTGCGATGAAACATAATATTTATATGGAGTGAAAAGAATCCTGATAAATACAGCATATCAAGCATGATGTTAAAAATGTGATTAACTGCTTTGACAAAGTTTATCTTCAGAATGCTGTTACCGTATTACAACAACCAAGAGGAAACACAGCGGGAAAATGTCCACAGTATCCTTCTAGGTAACACATTTTTGGGAAATGGAAAACCACAGGCAGCAAAATCAAAATTAGACACACAGAATGGGATGGAGCTGAAACACTTTTGTACAGTAGACAATCACAGAGTGAAGAGGCAATCCACAGAACTGAATAAAATATATAATAAGAGATCAGTCTCCAGATCATACAGAGAACTCAAACACAGCAACAAGAAAACCTAAGCTGAACAAATGACCTGAGCCGTCATCATTCGAAATGAGTCACAAATTGAGACCAAGTACACAAAAAAACTGCTCAGCATCACTAGAGAGACAGAAATAAAAATTACAATGAGCTACCTCCTTACTGCTGCAGGAATGGCTGCTATCAAAGAGATTAAACTAACACATACTGAGGAGGCATACAGAAAAGGGAACATTAGTGTAGGCAATATGAAAAGCACTATGAATGTTATGTAAAATATTAAAAAATAGAAATATCATGTGATACAGTAACCCTATGACTGAATACATATTCAAAATAAATGAATCAATATATCAAAGACACATTTGCAATTCTGTGTTCATTGCAGTACAATTAGCAAGAACATCAAAAGAGAATTACCCGGAATGTTCATCCACTGGTCAGTAATTGGGCTGAAGAAAATGTGCATATGACAGACACAGTTGGATACAACTGAGACAGGAAAAGAAATCCTGGTTTTTTTCATCTATCCAGGTGAAGATGAAAAGAAGTAAGTATGGAAGAGAAAGAAGAAAAATAGTACATGATCCTTCTTATATGTGTAATCTAAGAAGTTAATTTCATAGAAATTGAGAAGAGAATGGTAGTTACCATGTTCTAAGGAGTCATGGGTGGGAGAGAGAGAGAGACAGAGACAGAGAGACAGAGAGAGAGACCAGGAAAGGTTGATTAAAGGGTACAAAAGCTACAATTATAGACCAGGATGAAGTTCTGGTGTACAACTGTGTAGTAGCTCCAGTAGTTCTACAGATAACAAAAATATACTGCATGCTTCACAAACCTAGAAGAAGAAATTACAAATTTTTCAACACCAACAAATAATGAATGTTTGAGGAGATAGATACATTTATCCTGGTTTTATAAAATTATAGAATGTGTATGTATATCAAACATTACATGCTACCCCATGAATACATATAGTTGCTCCCTATGTATTAGAAACTCAGTTTTTAAAAGTATAAGTGAAATCTTGTCATTTATGACATGTATGAATGTGGTGGATGTTACATAAAGTAAAATATGCCTGATTCAGTTTTATGTATGAAGTCCAGACCCTTGTGCTTTATAGAAGTAGATATGAGCCTGATAGTCAATAGAGGCTGAAGGACGGGGAGGGAAGAAAGGAGAATAATTCATCAAAGAATACAAAGTGTTAGGCAGGAATAACTAGTTTAGAGATGTATGGCACAGCACAGTTACCATAGTCAGCAGTAAAATATTGTATATTACAAAGTAAAACAGTATATTTCAAAAGTCACACAATAAGAAATGATAGAATTTATTTGTTTCATATTCTTTGTATGAATATGAAACAAATAAATTCTGATATCCAGATCTGTCAATCTTGATATAATCAAGATCCAAGGGTAAAATTGGATACACTATAAATTTTGAGATACCATTGTCTAGCCAGTGCTTTTCAGAAGAAATATAACGGGACACAGACCTGTAGTTTTAAAGTTTCTTGTAACTGTACATAAAGGTAATTTTAATGAAATATATTTTAAAATGATATTTTAAAGTTAGTCCTTCACTCTGAAGAGAAATAGAACTGAATTAAAGCTTGCATTTATAGGAAGACATGAATACGTAATTGTAAATATACTGATGGAATATTCTCACATCCTGCCTGAAAGAAAACAAATGACCCTTAAACAGACTGTGTAAGTATCACCCTACAGAACAAGTAAAAAAGTACCAGTAAGAGCTTAGGCTATGTTAGAAACGAATAGAATAATACAATCATTCAGCTAACCACAAATAAACCACAAAGGGTAGATACGAAAACCAAGTAAATAAAACAGTGAGACAAATGAAAAGCAAGCACACAATTGCATTAAGTCCAATAAATAGAAATAATTACATTAAATATCACTGAACTTAAAGTTTCCAATTAATATGCAAATTGTCCAACCACCTGGCTAAAAAGCAAACACCAAGTTTACTTAGTCTATGAGAAATGCAGATAAATAGAGGTGGGTAAATTGTTTAAAAATTAAAAATATAGTTTTCAAAAAGAAAGCACAAAAGTTTGAGGGACCTATTTTATTATCAGAAAAAACGGATTACAAGCAGAAGGACACTGCAACTCTCATAATAATAATAGTGATAAACTGTTCATCAGAGCTTCCTTCCACCTACACAGCGTGGAGAGTCCAACTACTACATCTACAAGTCTACATTTGTGAAAAATAATAATACGTTAGCATTTCAAGTCTTTGTGTGAGTCAGTCTTTATGTGAGTCAGTGCTCAGTTATTTTTGCATTTGAAACTTAATGTATATGATATTGGGCCTTGTTTAGGAACAGCTTTGAAAATGGTCAGGAAATGTTAATGATGTCTTGAAAAACAGTGAGGAAACTGACCGGAGTCTTTAGACTTGAGAATCAAGTTGTACTTTGACCACGTACCGGTAAAACAATTCCTTGTGTCAGTGTAAAAGATAGAAAAAAAGTACATAATGACATTATTGTCAAGACCTGGAAAATTTCAGAGCAAAATGTTGAGATTTCCAAATAGCTTTATTTCTTGCACGTAATAAAACGGGGACGGGATGAGCTAATGATGATTTTCAGCTAGAATTTAGAAAAAGACATTTTTAACTCAGGATTAGTGTGTTGGAAAATAAATCTAATTCTTATTTTAGACATCCAGCTGGCAAAAGATTTTCAAAATAGCCTTAGAACCATGATCAAATCCAGGATATTGCTAGTAAAACTGGGCTTCAGGGCTAGATGGAGGAAGTATGGCTTTTAAACTCTTTGTTATGACTATAGACAGATTTATGGAAGAGGTAGACAGAAGTGATTCTAAGCTCTTCGGGACCTAGCCTAGCTCTTAACCCAGGGCACAGAAGATAAAGCTCAGAGAGGTCTATAGGTCTGACTGGAAGAAAGCTGAAAATCATTTAGTTGTGACATGACCTGCTCCTTGTGGCTTACAGGGCAGGGTTTGCAGGAAGACCATAAGCCAGGCTCGGGTGTGTGCCTCCTCCTCTTCCTCTCTCAGTGCATGTTCATCTCAGCATTCTTGTCTCTACTTTGTGTGTTGAAATATGGGTAAGCAGACTGCTTATCTTTTGAATCTATGTGTCTCTTAATCAAGACAATATATTTAAAAGCTAAAACAGAAATTATAGTCAAGTAGCTTCATCTACATATTAATTTAATTTGTAATTTTAAGCTAATTCCAAGACAACAAGGCCTCATGGGGTCTGCTGAGGTCCCCGCTATCCGTGTTGTTCTCCACGTAACTAACTCAAGCTATGGGTAAGCTAAGTATTTTAGAGCAATGATCCTAAAGCAGAGAGGATGTATGCTCTGCAGTACATTAGCCAAAGTCTAGGGACGTTTTTGGCTGTGGTAATTAGAGGAATAAAAAGGAGCATTTGGTAGTGACACTACGTGTTGAATCATGTCACAGAAATGTATGCTCCTTCTTGCTTCAAATTCACTCATCCTGGGATTTAGCTGTTACAAATTGTGCTGCTATAACCATGGATGCATATGTACTGCTGTGGTTCTGATTTTTTTTTATTCTTCTGGAAAGATACCCAGGAGGGGAATAGCTGGGTTGAATGCAACTTCTAATTCTAGTCTTTTTGAGGAATCTCAACACTGATTTCCACAGTGGTGGCACCAGTCTACACCCCACAACCCATCTAGACTTTGTTATTGATTAGTTTCTTTATGATAGCCATTCTTTCTGGGCTAAGACGGAATCTCAGTGTTGTTTTAATTTGCATCAATCAGATGATCAATGGTACTGAAAATTTTTCATACATTCACTAGCCATTCGTATTTATTCATGAGAAGTGTGTATTCATCTCAGAATTGCCCATCATCCAAGGAATGGATAAAAAAGATTTGTTGATTTTATACAATTGAGTACTACTGAGCCATAAAGAAGGATAAACTTGAGACTTTTATAGGTAAATAGATGCAACTCAAGACCATACTTACAAGTGACATAAATCAGACTCAAACGTATAAACATTATATTGTCTTCCTCGTATGAGAAACTGAAAGAGAAAATTAGATCCAAAATGTACAATGGATATTGTGAAACAGGGAACTGTTCAAAAGGAAAGAGAAACCATGGTGAGAAAAGGGGAAAGGGAGAAAAGGAAAATGAAATATATACACACACACACACACACACACACACACACACACACAAGACAGCTAAGGTACTTACACTGCTAGTTTCTCTTAGTTCATTGAAAAGAAATCTTTGTACTAATATCGTCTGGACAAGATATCCTGCCTATATCTTGTACTCTGAGTAATATGCGATGCATTACTTGTTTTTATTCTCCTATTATCCTGTTTTGAAATTTCGTTTTATTTTTTCTCTTTAAAATAAAAAAAAAAGATACACTTATTCCATCATTTCTGCCACTATCTGGAACATGCCTTTTTTAAAAAGTTAGCATCTTTAGTTTTACTGATGTGACTTCTTTAACATGATGAGTTGGTTTAAAACACTTAGCTTTCCTGGTCCTATTAACTGTGGGGAAGAGCCAGAAATTGCATGGTGCTACATCCAGTGAATGAGGCGGATGAAGAGACACCGTCATGTTTCTATGAGCCTGTCTTTCTGCTGGGTGGCACTTGGCAACAGAATTCACCACATTGTTAAAATCACACATCCTAGAGACACTCATGAAAAGGGACTTCTAGAATTGCTTCACGACATGGCAAGAGTGGAGGAGTAAATAAATGTGTTTGAAGTGAAGGGGAGTACTCTGAGGGAAATTGATGGCCATGTATCTTTTACTGTATATATAATTTGATCAACCCTATTATGTTGAAATCTTAACCCTATAGAGGTCAGTTTGTACTGTAACCTTATTTGAAAAGAGTTTCCTTTCAGGTCAGTGTAATTAGTTAGGATGAAGTCTCACTTGAGTGGCACAGGTCCTTAATCTGATCTAACTAGAATTCTCATTAGGCCCAGCCACACACTGAGAGAGGCCGTGATGCTTCAGTTCAGGGAGAGCTCAGAGTGTTATTCCCACCAACTCTGAAATGCTGATGCTTACCAGCCAACACTGCAAGCAGGGAGAGGCTTGGAAGAGATTCTCTCTTGCATTCTCAGAAGGAAAGATGCCTCTCAAGAGCTGTATTTGCACTGTGTGCCCCCTGAACTGTGACAGTACTTTTGTTTTAGCCACCTGTAATGCAGCCTTAGCAAAATAATTCTAGATAGTGAACAGAGATTTTGGACTCAGTGTGTTGGTGGGTAGCGCAGTTCTATCACTCAAAAGCTACCTGGCAAAAGCGTCAGTGCTGAGTTTGGGAAGGTCTGTACTCCACATAGTTCACACAGAAAAGGTTATAAAGTGCCAGAGTAACATTTCCACGGTATCCCAGTTCCATGCAAATGCTTAATGGAGTCCTTCTAGATTTGAAAGTCAATCAGAAAGCATTTCGTTTCATTTATTTTTGGCAACATTTTTTCATGTAGTTATGATTATCTATGTTCCACACACATGCAAAGTACACAGTTTACTAGCATCAGAAGTCTTCCTCTGTCGTAGCATTGAGTTGAAGTTGAGGTTTGAAATTGAAACTTCCTGAAAATTTCCTTTAAGATAGCTGTGAAAACATAAAATGTTTTAAATTATTGCTTTTGTAGCTAGAAAATATCTACAGAAAACTACAAAACATTGTTGAAAGAGATTAAGGAAGACACATGGCTGTAGAATAAATATGTTTATATGTTAGAATCATGAATATGGTTAGGATGAACTGTAGTTCGAACAAAATCTACTGTAAAAATGGTAGTACTTTTTGAAAAAAATAACAATTTGATTTAAAATACAGTTGTAAGAATTCATAATGGCTAAAATATCTATTGGAATTAAAAAGTTTGAAGAATAACATTGAACTTCATAGCAATGTCAAAAATGTTTGCTTTTAGCAAAAAAGATAATTTAATGAATGAAAGTGAAGCATTTCAGAAATCTAATCACTCCTACACAGTTGATGTATTTCAGCAAAATATGCAAAGAAATGATACAGGAAAATGGAAGTATTTTTGAGAAACAATAATGGAACATACAGATATTTATATAACCTGGACTTCATATGAATCACACACAATGCTTAACTTAGTTGATCATATAAAACCTAAAAATATAAAAATTTTAGAGAAAAATATGGAAAAAAGTCTTCATAACCTAGGAGGGGGTCACTTATTCATCATAAAGACAAACAGAGCACTAACACAAGCAAAACAGGGTAAGTCAGATTAATCAAACTGAAAATGTTTCATTACCAATGACACAATTTAGGAAGCAGAAAGTCTAAAAGATACTGTACACAGATATCTACTCATCGATCTTTAAGTAGAATATAGAGTATATATAATTCAATAATAAAATTACACTGGAAATAATGTGTAAATGATGATTATTAAAACTCAAACTGAAACTAAATTAATTTTTAAAAATTGTATAATTTATAATCATCAGGTAAATGCAAAAAAAATAAAAAATGGAAACTGCCAAGAATCTAAGATTTTGAAAAATGTTGAAAATGAAATGGCATTTTTATTCGTTGTTGATAGAAAAAATACAACTGTTAGTAGAGAATAGAAGGGGAAAATTTGGGGGAGGAACTTAGGAAGCTACTTTAAAATTAAACATATACTTATTTGAGAACAATGATTGACTCCAAAGTATGCATATAAGAAACTGAAATACAAATATTGGTTTACCACAAGACATTTTGAGAAAATTTTAACAGTATAATTCACTGTAACTCGAATTGGAAAACTAGTCAAATGTCTGTCATTATAAGCAAATAGTGACATCTACACACAGTGGATCTACACTGCGATGTTAATATTGTTGGGCAGTGGCACTAGATGGGTAGATTCCGGGGAAGGCAATCGGGTGGTAAAAGGACTAACTTTACGCATGGGCCAGCACACTGATGTGTCCACAGCAAAATGGACCATTAGGTGGTGGAACCACATTGAAGAAAGTGTTTCAGGACCTCTAGGACCACATCTGGAGAGCACCTTACTTTTGGGTTTTTCTCTTGTTCTCCACCTCCTAGATGCTTTGACTCCAGCAGCTCTCCTCTCCCATGATCTTCCACTGCCCAATTTCTGCCAACTGTTCAATGGAACCTCTGAAACTGAGCCAAAATCAACCTTGCTTTCTTTAAGCTGGGAATGTTCACTATTTTGTCCCAACAATAAAAACACTGAATCAATGCAGAAAGTTGGTGTCAGAGAAATGGAATCATTGCTATGCCTATCTCTGACCACATGGCTCAGAAGTTTCTGAAATTGATTTGTGGGAAGATTGTGGAGAGATTCAGTGACACAAGCTAGAGAAACTCTAGAATGCTGGAAGCAGAGATTGATGACTTCATGGTTTATGTCAGTGGCCCCAAGCCTCATGAATTATGGACTGGACCAAATCCAGCATTTTTGATTGGTTCGTTGTCTAGCTCTTGGATTGGTGGTGTGAGTGCTACACCCGCTTAGGGGTGGAGCCAGCATATGGTGTAACAGTGGGAAGAAGGTATGTCTCTCTCTCTTGCCAGTTAGTGCCTTGCTGTTTGCAATGGCCATGAATGGCTGCCCCACCATGCCATGCTGCCTTGGAGCCAACTGAGTATGGACAGAAACCTCCAAGAATTGCAAGAAATAAATCTTTCTTTCTCTAACTTTGGGCATCAGGTATTTTGTCTCAGCACTGAGTAAAAAGTAACCAAGACAACGGCTAATTCTGGCCAAAATGCAGATCAGAATGCAGAAGCATAAAACATTGATAGTGATGATTCAGCTGGGAACAAGGACTTGATTTGAAAATGAACTAATGGCCATATGTATTCTACTCTGGCAAAACAAAACAAAACAAAAGTTTAAGTTTGTCTATGCTTTACACCTTTATTTGGGTCTGAATTTAAAGATAGTAGGTTTACTGACCTGGTGGAGAAAATTCCAAGACTTCAGTGTTCAGACTCTGACATGGGTACTTCTGGCTGTTTTTAGTCAAATTTATGGTGAGAAGTGAGATACGAAGCAGGCATAAATATTTGAAAAACTTGTGTCTTGGCCAGAAAGGAGGAGTGTGTAAAGTTGGGGCTGAAGAGAGTTGTGGTTGGGAAAGAGAGCGCCATTAAGTAGAAACTGAATAGTCTAAACAGAAACAAACAAATGTTGCCCTGCCACTGTCTCAGAAATCAGCAAGACTCTTAAGAGTTATTATAAATCAAATCCCATTGGAAAATCCATCAAAGGCTGTATGAAGTTTTTTGTTTTTTAATCTCTGGAGAAGGAGACTGAAGTGTTACGTGATGATTCTCCAGAAGGGTGAGCAGCAGTGACCCAGGACTCAGTAACGAAACCGCAATGGCTTGTTTAGCCTGAGTTCCAGACCATTGGCTGCCTGGGATGTTTTGTTTATGGGCTGATTTCCAAAGCATATCCAGGGTGTGAGTGACACTGTGGGTTCATGTCCATGGATTAGTGTGGAAGGGCCACTTTCCTGGTGTTTTTCAATGACTCTTCCTTTGTGGCCTGTTCACTCTATATAAAGGGTCACAGAATAGGCACTACAATCACTGATGAACATTGGCAGGCTTATCTGAAATTCAAGCTCCATGGGGGAAAATAATTATTTCTTTTTCTATTTTGAATATTTATCTCCACTCGAGATCCAGTCTTTCATCATAAATATTCCCTGTATATCTTATGCATAAAAGAATTTTCTAATATAATTTTCATATTTCAACAACATATTCCAGACATTTATACATGTAAACTAAATAGATAAGAAAAACAGAATGAAACGTTTTACACACCTCAAGGTGGAAATGATCTGCACTTACACCTTCATAAAATCATTTGTTTAAACTGAATGCATTTTCTTTGTGGCAGATATTTTAGTAGGTATGATATGTGTTTTTCTTTTACTTTGTTTTAGGGGCATGCGATTTTTGACATTTAATGCCTTAAATGTATAATGGAATGAGTTTGAAGTCCCTTACAACAATTACAACTGGCTATAGCTAAATACGTTTTACCCAATGTACATTTTTGTTGACAATGAACAAGTATTTTTGGTTTTCTGACAGGCACAAGATACTCTATAAAGTGATTGCGTAAACTCTAAATTATTCAAAAGTACATTTTCTTGAAAATTTATATGTGTGATATTTCTCAAAATATAGTAGTTTTATACATAAGTAGTTTTATCATATAGAGCAGAATAGGGATGTATCATTTCTATTTTATTCAGTTTTAGTTTTCAACGTAAATTCTCTACTCTTAAATCACGCTATTGAAAGTTTATCTCATGAAATTGCTGAATTAGTCATTCAATCAATTATGTTCAAGGCATAAGTAGCTGTTTTAAGGTTATTTTAAAAGTTGTTCAGACCATCCTCAAACAATAGGTGCCAGGTGCCTCTTGCATGGAATCAATAATTAAAGTAACAGCTTTAATCAAAGCCATCAGTTTTTAAATTTTAAACAACTCAGTGGTAAAACACAAAGCAAAATGGAAATTTATTTTAAATTTATTTACATAAAATTACCTGCAGTATCACAGAGTGAGGGAACCCAGTTTGGACCACTGTAGACCCCAGGGAACAGTACTGTGCTATGTGTGAGCCCCAGGCTGTGGTGCTCACCTGAATGGACCACGGGTCTCCTCCGGATAGCGCCATGCCTCAGTTTCCCCAGCTAAATACAAAGCTTAAATGCCCACTCAAAATAATTTGTGGGGACCAATGAGTGAAAAAAACAATCACTGAAAAGAGTGATTGCTCTAAATATTTTAAGGGCTACGGAATTATTACTGCTGTGAATAAATACCATCCAAGTAAGTCAAGTGTCAAGACCTGCCTGGGACTGGTTTAACTCCTTGTGCCTCTGAACACCAGAAATATTTTCATGCCTTACTATTTTTAGATTGTGTTCTCCCAGTGGAAGATTCCAGGAGCCACAGATTACACATATGAGTAGTTTCCAAAGTTGTTATCAGTTTTGCAAAATGTGAAGAAACAAAACACGGCCACTTGGCTACCTGCATTATGCTTTGTGAAAGAACGCAGTGACGGGGGTTGGCAGGGACCCTCACAGCCTTTTAATCTGGATTTGGAACGATGGTATTTTCTCTCAGGAGGAACGCTCTTGAAAACCTTCCCTCTCTCCATGGCATTGGGAGAAGACCCTGAGGATGCAAGCAGGCCAGGGTCAAGGCTCGACTCCCCGAAGCTGCTCCCAGATGACGCTTCCTGTTCTATTGATGAATCCTGTCTAACAGATCCCTACCCACCTCTGCTGTCGTGCAGGTAACTTAGCAGTGGAAAATTGGAGGTGCCCAGTGGCTGACTCTTCTGTTTGATTGAGCAAAACTCAGTGTCTCAGCTTTTATATACTGATAGCAAGCTTACAGTACAAGAATGTAAATTTATAGACTTGCTGTCATTGCTACCTTGATGCTGTCACATCCACCCCATGTGGCAAGCTCGATGTTGTGACACCAGACTGCAGGAAGCCTGGTCCCCTCTGTCCTCGAAGTTTATCTGCAGAGCTCCTGATCCAAGCATGCGCCGTAGGATGGAGACGGAACTTGAAAGTGGCTGTGCAAAAGACTCACTCTTCTCCGTGACAACTGTGAATGCAAGTCTCATCCTTCTCTCGTTCTTTTGTAAATCACTTCTTTGGCAGACAATCTGCTACAACCACTGGGTTAGCAACCACAAAATTCAAAGAACCACCACAAAACAGTTCAAATATTTTTTTTTCCTTTAAAACCTCGCTCTTGACATTCAAAATCTATTTTTAGAATATATTAATTCCACTAGTATAGGAAACAGATCAAGAATTCAGTCGAATGCTTTTTGAATGTGGTAGTCATCTTCCCCTGAATCAAACAAGGGTTAAAATAACTGAGGCTAACCAAGATTTAACAGTGTAGTGCTTAATATTATTAAAAACACTATTTCCCTGCTGTATTCTCCTAACCTTATTGAGATATATTTCACACATCTTAAAATTCACTTATTAAAATTGAGTTATTCAGTGAATTTTAATGTTTTCACAGACTTACACAACCATCACTATAATCTAAAAACAACTGTCACTACTGATCAACTTTTTCCCTTTAGAGATTTGCCTATTTGCAGCGTTAAATGGGGTAATATAATATGTGGTCATTTATGACTGATCTCTTTTCTTTAGTGTAATTAACGAACTTTAGAATTAATTTTTTGTTCCTTTGCTTTTTTCCAGATCTTATCTGGTTTTGTTTCATTGTCTTTGACCTGCATAGATAATTCCTAGTGTACAATTTTAATTCCTTTGTTATTTCTTTTGTTACAGTTTTTAAGTTATTTTGTTAGTGTTTTTCTTTGAAATTACAGTTGAGTTTCTTAAAATTATCTTGCTAAGATTAACACTCACATTCGAAAGTTGATGAAAACATTTTTCTTGGGTGTCTCCTCTTACTTTCCATCGTACTGCAATGCAGGGTGCATTTTACACACTGTGAGACCAACAACCGAATTTCATAAATTCTGCCTTGTGCAGTGTCTTTCTAATTAGATAACAAATTAAGATATACATATGTGTTAAGAAACAATATATGCTTATGTTTGAAGAAAAAATGACACAAATGTATATTGTATATAGTTTTTCATATATATCTATTCTCATGCATTTTACTTTTATTCTTGGACTAAAGTTGTCATCTAATGGCATTTCAGCCAAGAAGATTTCCCTGAGCTTTTTTTATGTATATTGTATAGCAAAAATTTTGCTCAGTTTTTTTTTAACTGAGAAAAGCTATGAAAGCAATCGAAGAACAACTATACCTTGGTAAAGATGCTCTGCTTCACTCTTGCCCTCTTCATGGTTAAAACGCACCTATTATTGCTGCTACTGCAACATTTCAGTAAGCTTAGGTTCCCAAGCTTCCCTCTGTCTTCTGGATACTTAAGTTTTAAACATCAGACATAAAGAACCTAATTAGATTAGCTGACATGACACATTTCTTCACCTATGCCACAGAGCACATCTCTGTGGGGGAGACATCTATCTCCTGAGCTTCTACAGTAAGTGAGAAGCTATGAGGTAAGGAAGGTTAGAATTATCCTTCAGCTGAGTCTGCACATGAGAAGAAAATAGATGCTCCATCAGGCAACCTGGGTGTTACTGGCTAGATACAAGTGGGCCAAAAGCTGAAGAATCTCATTTTAGAAACTGAAGATCTACTACTATGTGTTGAGTGCCTGGCTAGAAATATAAATTCTAATTTTGAGGAGTTCTTTTTGCCTAAAAAAATAAAATCGTCAAGATCGTAAATGGGCAGAGAAGGTTGAAAAAGTTAAAGCAAATCCCTAAAATAGGGTTTAGACAACTTCTTAATTCTTGACATTCATTATTTTGTACAGCGACCTATGAGGCTTGACGGTTTGCTAGGGGCAGTAATTGCATAATCAAAATCAGATAGCTACTGTGAGGAATCACAGCTACTTGGGATTCCGTGTCCATGCTGTGTGGTTGAAAAAAAAGCATGTTTATATTGAAAGTTTTGGCCAAGTTTACATACTGACATTAACCCCTGAAAGCGCTCCCCTCACTTCAAAGGTTCATATCCCACCCCTCATGCCACTTTTTGAAGCAGCTCTGGATGTCTTCTTTTGCGAGCATCTTTAGCTGTGCCTTTTTGGCTGCCTCCATGTCCTGAATCAATTCAAAATATTTACCTTTGGTGGACATTTTCACTCTGAGGAAAGGACAGAAGTCCTTTGGTGCCACATGCAGTGAATACAGTGGATGAGCATGCATGGTGATGTATTTGTGTGATAGAAACCTCCCTGTCAGAGGTAATGTGTGACACAGAACCTCGTTGGGATGGAGGATGAAGACGTTTGCCTATTCTCAGGCTATTTTTCTTTTGAATCGACATCATTTCTTAAGAACTCAAAGGAGCCCTTCTAGCCTCCAGAGTTCACTGTCATGTTCCTGGCTACAAAGTGAGCTCACACAATCCCATCAAGGTCAAACAACAAACAAACAAACAAAAAAGCAACTCAAACCCCAAAACAGCAACCATCAACATCACCCTGATGTTGGGCCTTGATTAATGCACTTTCTCCCAGGGGAAAACAGGTTGATTTCCTTTGAGAATGGTGAACTTTGGTCTCAGGATCATAACTATACATCCCAATGTCATCAGCAATCTCATTTCTCAAAAAGCTGAAACCTGACCCATGACTTACGGCACACTTACAAATGCCCCTTCTCCCCACCATTGCCCAAAGCTGAATGGCTGCACCTGCCCAGCCAAAACTTGCCACACGCCTTTACTAAGGACTGAGTTACTGTTTCTCACATGGATGGCTCCTGTGTGCCGCTGAACGGTGCTGGGCTACAGAATTCACTGTATTTTATGATCATGCCTTGTATGTTATATAGATAACCAATTTTTAAAAGTAGATATGGCAGGAAAGAGAAGACAAGAATATTAAATATAGTGGTGAGTGTGTTTTAAGAAATAGATTAAAAATTTTCCTATTAAACCAACCCTTATCAATACATTCGTCTCAATCTAAAATTTGAACTATTACAAAATGAAATGCTGATGCAGAGCCCACTAGATGAATGGCATTTAAGCTGTCTAGCTTCTTGGTTTGAGTTTCACAATATTTTGCTTTTGTGCCACTTATTAGCCATTTCATTTGCTCTGAGCCAAATCTCATAAGATTTATTTTCATTTTAAGGATTTACAATAATATAGAAAGGCAAATTTCATCCAATCTATGATTTTTTTATAAAAGTCTTAAGACACACAAAATGTAAAATTCAGCCATTTGGTTTTAGGTAAGAAAATAAAGCAGTTTCAGAGCTGCTGAATGGGTAATAAGCCTATGCATGCAGGGTAAAGGAAAACTCATTGTCAAGACAAGTCTGATCAAAATAAGTCCCAAAGGCAGAAAGCCTGACAGGGTTTAAAACACAAACTTCAAGGAAGCCTTCCCAATGATAGTTTCAGTACAGAATTATCAGAGCCTGGTCTTTTACATAGAGGTAGTGTGTGACACAGAACCTCGTCAGGATGGAGGATGAAGACGTTTGTCTATTCTCAGGCTATTTTTCTTTTGAAATGACATCATTTTGAGAGAGAGAGAGAGAGAGAGAGAGAGAGAGAGAGAGAGAGAGAGAGAATGAATCTGCCTCATGCATTAAAGACTATCTTTACTGGTTGGGTTGGGTTCCCCCATGTCATGTGCTATAGCCTGACTCCCTACTGCATCAGGATGTGAAATCACTTGGCAATAGGAATCACTTCTGATGTATCTGTCAAGCTGAACTTTGGTTATATTACTGGAGTAGATGGGCCTCTAATTCAGTGTGGCTAGAGGACTTATCCAAGGGGTTAAGTTAGACACAAATGGGCATCACGCAGAGCTGGGTGGGAAGGTGTAGGCGGGCGCTGGAGCCCTCAGCCGAGGACCACTAGAATCTGCTTGCGGGGGAAGAAGGTGCCCTGTGTTGGCTCCACAGTGAGGAGGTGGCATGGCATGCTGTGGGGGACAGAGGGGACTTCAGCACCAGCGGTTCAACAGCTTTGACATTTGAGGAGGGATTTGGGGCTGTCTTTGGCAACTTCTGGAGACAGTTCTGGGCATTTGTTTTTTTATTGGATCTTGTTACCCAGAAGGTGGAGGTGAGAGACCAGGCTCAGCTGCGGTTGGTAAAGAAGATACGGGAAGGTAGAAAAGGGGCGAAGTTCATCATTTCGCTACTTAATTTTCCTGGTTTTGTCTCTGCTGAGACGTGACAGTGTGGTGACCTTACGTTTGTGTCAGTGCTCCACAGACACAGGAGACCTTATTTGATACTAAGGTTCTCTAAAAATGTTTGTGCTCCCCAGGAGAAGCCTGGGAGCAGAGCGCAGGGCTGCGGCGGCTCGGGGGCCCTCGGGGAGCAGCTGCTGCATCTGCCCTCATTTGAAAAACCCACAGATGTGGAGAGGTGATGAAAGGATGAAATGTTTTTACCTGTTATATATTTAAGCAGGTATAGAAAAGATACATCTCCACCTGAATTTTAATATTTCACTCAGTTTTAATTGAAGGAACTTTTTTTAAGAATAATAAACGTTCTCAGAAACAGTGACTTATTTTAAAAAATGCCAATAGTTACCTTCCTACATGTGAGTTCACCCTGGGAGGGTAATTTATTTTCTCAGAGTCAAGCCAGAACAAGGGAACCTTCAAATAAAAACCACTGTGCATGTTTTCAGGGTCGACTTGAACTTTCTGGCTGATCGATACAAGCAGCCCTCTGTGCTCTCAGAATGCACATGGTATGCGCCTCTCCTGTGACATCAGAGGACGTCCCCTGGGGAAACTGAGCATTTTTTCATGGCTCACCCTGGAGTGTGAAAGGTGTGTTCTAAACCTCCTTGTTCTCAGGAGACCCCTTACACAGCATCCAAAATGGGAAGAAAGCGTTTACCCCTCTTCACTGAATGGAAGAGCCACTGGAGAGTAGAAAACCAAATTCTCATTATTACATGGACCTGTCCATCCCTAAGGGACATGAGGTGGTAATGCATCTTAGACAGATATTTCATGCATTCTAAGGCCACAGATAGGTACTAATATCTATTACCCAGAAATTTCACGTAGACCTTTGAAGTCTAAATGTGAGACTCCGTTAGTGTCATAGTTTTTCTTTAGGTTTACTTGGATTAAAAAAAGTTTCTAAACTTTCATCCTCTTCCCCCATTTCAAATTCACAACAGAAGTCAGATTTAATAAGCATGTGGCAATGATCAAAGTGAAGCGATAACAGGCTAGAAGCTACACATTTCTATCTGAGAGTACAGAACAGAAGTACAGTGCAATGGGCAGGGGACATGCCGCAAGGGCCACCTGGCAAGTGCAAGGTCCTGAATTCGATTTCTGGTATCTAAATAATTTTTTTAAAAAAAAGGGTTAGAATGACGTATACCATAAAGAGTGGTAAAATAGAAGTCTTCCAGCAGCTACAGTTTGTAAAGACAACACAAAAGGATATGGCTTCTTCCGTGACTTTAAAAAAATTTTAGAAATTTTTTACCCAAATCATCCTAAAGAAAAAATTTAAGATATGCAACTCATTTGGACACATTTAGCATTTTCAATTTTGTGAGCCATCTACACCCATTTAGCTTTGAAACAAGATTTTTCTTTAAGGATTTACTGCACCCAAAGAATTTGATACTAAAAGTTATTTATTCACTTGAAAGTAGCGTGCTAATTTGATGGATGCAGTTTTCAATTAGCGTAAAAATAGCTCCGTTAAATGAACAATTCTACTATCAATACAATTTTAACAGAAACCTTAACTTCTCTCATTTTGTGAATTGATAACAGCATTGTAAAAAGAAACTGATGAAAACACGCTTTTAATGTTTCCTGCCAAATATATATGCAAATAAAATGTACATTACCCTACTTTCTCAATTTTAGGAGAGTATAGTTCTTAGCAAAGTAAAAACTCCACAGGAAAATGAAAGATTATATATATATTTTTTAAATTCAACTTGGAAATATAAAGAGATTCTCTGTCTGTAGAGCCCAGCTCTGCATCTTTATGTTGTATTTTGTAGGAAAGCTTTCAAAACTCCTCGGTGTGCAGAAGTCCAAGGGTCACAAAGCTTGTCTTGTCCCACATAACAGAGCTAGTATGTCAAATGAGTGAGTGTCACTGGACACATCCTCACTGTTATGGTGTGCTAGTGTGGAGGACAAACATCACACGTTTACATCAGCATCTTTAAATTCAGGGCCCATTTTCACAGTAGCTGTGCATTAACAATACCTCGCCTGAGTGTAACTGGCAGCTTTGTTCACTGTATTAGTTTTCTCTGGCTATTGCAACTAACTGACAAACTTTGAACAAGGCATTTATTATTTTGTAGCTTTGTGGGGCAGAAATCTAAAATACATGGTTGGAATGTGACATTACTTTGGGGACTTTTATTTTCTTTCTTTTTCCAGCATACTCTTAAGTGAAATAAATCAGGTACATATGTGTAAACATTACGCTGTCTCTCTGGTGTGAGACACGAAGTGTAAATAAGAACCCAAATCCATAATAGATATTGCGAAGTAGGAAGAAATTGTTCAAAGGCAAACAGGAAAGGGTGGGGTGGAAGGGAAAAGGAAAGACAGAAAAAAGAAGGTTAAAATGGGAACAAAGCTTTGTAAATAAGGTGGGGCAGAAGGGTGAAAGGAGGGGTGGGGATGGGAAAAAAAGAGAAACCGAGATGCAGCATTTACAGGCATGAACTCCCCGTGATGAAAGTGATCCTCATACATATCTAAATTGTACCGATACATTTATTTATAAAGAAAATAAATATTCTGCAGCTTCTAGAGACAGCACCTCCTCTTGGGTTCCTGTCTCCTTATTTATATCAATCAAACTGTGGCTTTCAGTTTGAATTCCTCCTGTTGCTTTTCCTTGTCCAAGGACTGTTCGAGGATTCTATGTTTACCTTGAAGACCATCCCAGGTAAGGTAGGGTCATGTCACCATATCAAGATTCTTAATCACACCCCCTTGTTTTTATACATTAATAGTCACAGGTTTCTGGAATTAGAATCTAGATACCTTTGGCAAAAGGGTACAGGTAGGCATAGTTGGGAGAGTATTATTCAGTCTACTCTATCACCCTTAATGGTACGTAAAATAAATTTGCCTTAAAGTCAGGGACACATTCAATTAATGAGCTGTGAGATGGTGATTTCCTCCTTCCCGCATTCTCTATTTCATTCCCAACAGTATGTTCTCAGTCCTCCTGATCGTTCCCATCGTCTGCTCCTCACCTGTGAAGAAAATCATCCTTTTTCCTTCTGCATTGCACTTACTGAACCCTAACAATATATGGAAGTTCCTACTGAAATATCTCCTGTTCGGAAACTTCGTAGAACAACTTAAGATGTCGTTCTTATGCCTGTGTTTGCCTTATTTTTCTTTGCAGGACACCACTTAGCTTTCCATGGGTTAGTTTCCTACAGGCATACGAGGTCACATCATAAAGTGAGGGAACTAAAACAGCTTCTATTTCTTGCTTGGTGATTCCTGAGGGCCAGTTGTCTGCACATGGTTTAGTTGGGTTGTCAGCTCATGGTCTCACGGGGCTGAAATGGAAATATCACCGTGGCCTGGGAACTAAAGCTCCACTTCCCTGTTTGTGGCTGCCAGTAGAATTGAGTTCCATGTGGCTTTACACGGCCTTGCTGCTTTATAGGGCGTCTGCCCTGAGCACTCTGAGCTCCCAGGTCCCTGTGCGTCTCCTGCCCTGTGTTGTGTGAGACTTTCGTCAGGTTCCCACCAGGCCAGCTGGAGGATGAATCTGACTTTTTCAGTGGTGAGAATCTGTCTTTGTGGTTCCGTTTTGATACAGGGACTTCGACGTTCACAGATCTCTTCTGCAGTAGAAAATAACATAATCCCGAAAGCGATATTATTCTGTCACAGCCACAACTCTCACCACTTTTAAGTGGGGTGACTTAAACAAGAAATGCACGCTAGCAGCATGGATATGGGGCCATGCAGGGATTCTGTTTGCTACGGTGACCCCTCGCCGGGAGCACTTACCTTTACACTTTTGCACACCATCGATTTCCTTCTTATCTGAACTTTTCACTGTTTATAACCCCACACTGACCGCAGGGCTTGCCACATAGCAGGGACATGAGATCTGTTTCACAGTTAGTTAATACGCAAATCAACAAAACATGGAGGTGAGCTGAATTAATGTGTATTATGTAAAATATAATATCATATGAGTGTTTTCCAAAGTATGAATATGAAAAATTGTTCAGTTACATAATGGATTATGTGTATAAAATCGTCCATGAAGCAACTACTAAATTAACTTCCTGCCAGCAGAGAAAAACACCTACCCTCATAATTAAATATTAGAAGGCGGTAATTAGGGGAAAAACACATGCCTGGGGTCATTTTGTCAAGGAGAAATCATTCTTTTACTCATATGACTGACTTTTTTTTTTATTTTACAAAGAAAAATACATTTACCATGATAAAATAATATTCAGATACATAACACAAAAGAATCCCAGGTGAAATATTTCAGTTTCAGACTAGTTTAAGAACAAGAATGAAATCTTGCTCTCATGTAAATTCTCCACTGCTTAGGGGGGCTCTTACAAGCCTGGAGCCACTCGCTAAATATATTGACCCAAGAAAATAGCCCTGTGCCCTTGGGACTTGAGAAGGACTTTTACTTTTTTTTTTTTTTTCTCCTTTTTTATTTTGCTTTGTTTCTTTCGGCATCTGGAAACCAACGATGTGGCCGTCCACTGAGATTGGCACCGCTTCCGTTACCCCTATTTATGCACAGTCAGTAGAGCTTACTTGTTCTTTTACTGTGCTTTCCAGCTACACCCTCTTAACATTTTTTCTTCCAGTGGGGAGAAATATAAGGATACCGAGGGTTTAAAAAATTCTCAAAGAAGCACTCTTCTTGATCTGGGAAGACCTCACCCACTTAGCTCATTTCATTTGTTACACTTGAAACACGGCCTACTGTTCGCACACCTATGTTAATCTTTACTATACTGTAATTTCATTGAGTAAGTATTAACTAAACAGCAATTGTGTAACTATCTAAATAATTTCACTACATCTCAGAAAGGGACACCTAATCAGTCACTCAGTCATTTTGCTTTATATTTGTTTGGCGTGGATTCTCTTGTATCAAACCACCTTTCTTCTCTCTAAACATGTGTGCTTATCTCACACAAGGAAAATCACTTTCACTACATTTTCTGATCACAGCATAAAAATCTAATTTCAAGAGTGAAGTATTCCAGAAGTTTATGCACTATTTTCTTTGGTCTTTTTTATTTTTATTATTTTTTTAAGAATGGTGAAAAATCCGTCAAGCAAAATTAATGTGATAGCAACCTCCAGAATGCAAGAAAGGAAAGAACAGGAACTTTCAAATCATTAGTAATGTACTTTCTTTTTTATTTATTATTTTTTAAAATTAGTAGTAGTAGTAGTAGTACTGGAGATCGAACTCACAACCAGGCACTTGCAAGGCAAGAACTTAGGCGGCTGAGCTAAATCCCCAGCCCATAACGTACTTGCTTAAATGCAGTGTTGTCCAAATACACTTTGAAATGGAGATGTGGATTATAATGAACAAAATGATAGTTTTTAAGAAGCTGTCATTTAATATTGCTGCCTGTTGTGCTTTGATAGATGAAGCACAGAAACCATAAATAACATGTCTTAAATTTTAACAGAGAGGGGAGAGGGAAAGTCACAGTGATAATGTGGAGAAGAATTATGAGGCTCTGCTCAGAGATGACATTGAATGGGTGTGAGTAGAGCTCGGCCGGTCCCTGGCGGCAGGGTCAGGAATCTGCTCACCACAGAAGCTCTGACACAGGCCTGCCCTCCATTCCAGGTGCCTGCAGTGATGCTGGCCTTGTGACCCTAGGAATCCTCCTGAGAATGGAGTTGTGTATACAGAGAACACGGACTGGAAACATTTCCTCTTGGGTGCCAGTGTCAGGATGCCAGAGCTCACAGGCCCACCGCAGGAGGTGAGGGAGACCTGGATCATTGAGTGCACCCTGCCCACACCTGCAGGCGCCCCAGGACAGCGAGTCAGCCACTGCTGTAACTGCAGTAGAACAATCTCAACATGGAACCCGATATGGTGACAGAAATGTCCAAGGCACAGTGGGGATGGTTTACTGACTTCAGGGACCTTGGACAGCAAATCCAATATCAATTTTTTTTCTACACTTATCTCTGGACCATTCATTTATACTACCTATACCACCATGTCCTAATTCTAGTGAATATGGACATTTATTGGAATGTGGCTTCCGTGTTCTGTTATCCATGTTACACAATTTTTAAAATGTGTTCCAAGTGGTAGCATTTTATATTGGGAGTCTCAGTGCATGACAGTGCATTGTTTACAATAACGTTTAGAATAACGTGTTACTTTAGCTCATCTGCCATACTCACACTTCTTTCTGCTGAAGCAAAATACACAGAAGAAAAAGAAGTTAGAAGAAATTAGAAGAAAAGAAATAAAGAAGTAAGAAGAGGAAGAAAGAAGAAAAATGCAGAGATTGAATACTAACTGAATTTTCATGTGAAGGCAGTGGCTTCATTTTTGTGGAAACTCAGGAAACACAGCATGAAGTGACACTGTGAGCTGACTATGGCTAAGAAAAACAAAAAGGAACAGCATACATGCAGAGAGAGTGCTGAGAGACTGTCTCATTCCCGTTCTGTCCTTTTAAATGCTGCGTTTTGTACATGGCTCATAGCAAGTGATATATAGTGAAAGTAACACTAGACATAAAAATGCATTTCAATAAAAAGTCATTTTCTATTTCATGTACTATTGCTAAACAAACAGCAATGTTAAGACAATGATTGGAAAGTCTGGTAAAAAAACAAGAACATCAAGAGCAATGCAATATCTTTAAATGGTATTTTTTAAAAAATGTATTTAAAGAGAACAAAACAAAACAGAAAAAGGGTAGAAATAATACATAATTTTAAAAAAAACAGTAAGAAATAGCTAGTTGATAAATTACATATTGTCTTCTTAGAAATAGTTGTTCAAGTTATAAAATTAAAGCATACAAAGAGGACATTCAAACAGTGACACTGCAAACAGTTCTTTTCACTGATCCAAAAAAAACTTAGTAATATGGTCATCTATCCTACACACTTAAACATACATGCAGTTATATCCTTTAGAGCACTTTCTTTTCCTCTCTTTTTTATAATAGTAATTACACATTTTGGGTTTTATTACTCCTACTGTTCTTATTATTTCTTACACTAGAGATGCAATGTGATATTTATAAATATGATTCTTATTTATTTCACTTATGAGGATAGTCTCAACTTGCCTCCATTTCCCTATGAAGGCTTCAAGGTTGTCCTTTTTTATAGCCAAGTAATATTCCATTGTATAAAAATACCACATTTTTTTATCCACTCTGCGGTTGATGGGCATCTTGGTTGTTTCCAAGATTTAGCTATTACAAATTGTGCTGCTATGTATGTGGGTGCACATACATCACTGTAATATGAACTTTTCAGTTTTTCTGGGAAAATACCCAGGAGGGGAAGAGCTGGATTGAATGGAACTTCCAATCCTACTCTTCTGAGAATTCTCCATACTGATTTCCATAGTGGTTGCACCATTCTACATTCCCACCAACAGTGGAGCAGTGTTCCTTTTTCCCTGCAGCCTCGCCAACATTTGTAATCAGTTGATTTCTTGTTGGCAGCTATTCTTTCCGGAGTAAGGTGGAATCTCAATGCTGTTTTAATTTGTATTTCTCGAATGACCTGTGATGGCGAACATTTCTTCATGTATTTATTTGCCATTTGTATATCTTTCTCTGAGAACTGTGTGTTCATCTCAGATGCCCATTTTTGGAGAGGGTCTTTGAATTTGGGAGGATTGATGTTTTTCAATTCTTTATCTATTCTGGACACAAGTCCTTTGTCTGAGGGGTTGCTGGTTAAAATTTTTTCCAACTCTGTTGGTTTTCTTTTCACTCTGTTGGTGATTTCCTTTGAAGTGCAGAAACTTTTCAATAATGTGAGAGCCCATTTGTTGATTCTTTGAAGTGTTTCCCATGCAGTTTGCGTTTGGTTCATGAATTCTTTGCCTACCCCTATGTCTCCAAGACTTCTACCTACCTTGTCTTCCAGTAGATTTAGTGTTTCTGTTTTAATATTGAGGTCTTTGATCCATTTAGACTTTAGTTTTGTGCATGGTGATATGCATGGATCTAGTTTCAGTCTTCGGTATGTGGAGAGCCAGTTTTTCCAACACCATTTATTAAAGAGACTATCCTTCTTCCAGTGGACATATTTAGCCCCTTTGTCAAATATCAGGAGACTGAGGGTCTTTGTAGTTGTGCTTGCATCTTCTAATCTGTTCTATTGATCCTCAGGTCTATTTCTTTGCCAGTACCAAGCTGATTTTATCACTGTGGCTTTATAGTACTGTTTCAAGTCAGGAATTGAGATCCTTCCTTCCTTGCTTTTTTTGCCTAGAATTGCCTTTGCTATTCTAGGTTTCTTCTGTTTCCAAATGAATTTTAGGAGTGTTTTCTCTAGATCTGTGAGGTATGTAAATGGTATTTTGATTGGGATTGCGTCAAATCTGTATAACAGTTTTGAGAGTATGGCTATTTTCACAATGTTGGTTCTTCTTAGCCATGAGCAAGGAATGTCCTTCCATGTTCTAGTATCCTCTTCAATCTCCTTTTTAGCATAGCTTAATTTTCATCATATCAGTCTTTTACATTCTTAGGTTGATTTCTAAGTATTTCATTTTTTTAGATGCTATTGTGAAGGGTGATATTTCCATAATTTCTCTCTCAGTGAGTTTTTTGTTTGTGTACAGGAATGCTATTGACTTTTGAGCATTGACTTTGTATCCACCTACACTGCTGAATTTGTTTATTACCTCTGGAAGTCTTTTAATGGAGTTTTTTGCGTTTTCTATATAGAGTATCATGGCATCTGAAAATTGTGATAATTTAACTTCTTTCTTTCCTATCTTTATTCCTTTTATTTCTCTATCTTGTCTGATTGCTAGGGCTAGTATTTCAGAATTATTTTGAATAGGAGTGGTGATAGTGGACATCCTTGTCTTGTTCCTGATTTTAAAGTGAAGGCTTTCAGTTTTTGTCCATTTAATATAATGGTGGCCGGGGCCGGGGATTTAGCTCAGTGGCATAAGCACCTGCCTGGCAAGCACAAGGTTGTGAGTTTGATCCCCAGTACCTCAAAAAAAAATTAATGAATTAAAAAAATAATAATAATGTTGGCTGTTGGTTTGTCAGAGATGGCCTTTATAAGGTTGAGGTAGACACTGTATGTTCCAAGATTCTGAAGGGTTTTTATTATAAACATGTGTTGGACTTTATTGAAAGCTTTTTCTGCATCTATTGAGATGAACATGTGTTTCCCCCCCCACCCTCTTTGGCTCTCATTGTATTACATTTATTGATTTGCATGTGTTAAGCCATCCCACTTGGTCATGATGTATAATCTTCTTGATGATTTGCTGCATTTTATTTGCCAGTATTTTATTGAGAATCTTTGCATCAATGTTCATTAGTGAGACTGGCCTATAGTTCTCCTTTTTGGTTGCATCTTTCTCTAGTTTCAATGTTAGAGTAATACGTGCCTCGAGGAATATTCTAGGGAAGATTGCTACTTTTTCAATTTCGTTGAAGAGTTTAAGAAGTATTGACATCATATCTTCTCTAAATTTCTTATAGAATTCAGCCATGAATCCATCAGGACCTGGGCTTTTCTTTGTTGGTAAGTTTGAATTAATGAATCAAAAAGCTGGTTTTTTTAGAGAATAAACAAAAGTGACAAACCTCTAGCTAACCTTTTCAAGAAAAAGAAAGAAAAAACCCAAATCCATTCAATAAAGACTGAAAAGAGGGAAACTACTACAGATCCCTTTGAAATTCAAAAGATCATAAATACCTAATTTGAAAATTTCTAGTCACATAGATTGGAAAACACAGAAGAAATGGACAGATTTCTAGAAACATACAAATTATCAAAGCTCAACCAAGAAGATATAGCAATTTTGAATAATCCAATATTAGCTATTGAATTTGAAAATGTAATTAAATTGTATTTCTAATAACATAACCAGTCCTTATTGCATGGTACCAAATGTAGCAAATCAAATGCCAGAAAAATGTGTGACATCCATTTTTACCTGTGATATCCAACTTTCCTCCGGTATCCAATTTAATTTCCAGGTTTTCATCTGAGACATAGTTCATTTGTTAATTTCTTAGTCCAGGATGCTCAGCAACACAGAGAATATTGCTATAAAAGCACAATTTATTTTTAACAGTAACATTTATTTTTCAGACCCTTTGTTAGATCAATTACTTTTTGTTTTCATCTGCCTTTGAAGATAAATTTTCATTTATATACATTTTTATTAACATTGATACTGAAAATTAATTTAGACTTAACTGTTGCTTGTCAAAATGTCAATTATAAGTATATATATTTAACCTTAATGTCAATTATAAGTATATATTTAACCTTAATGTCAATTATAAGTATATATATTTTAAATATCATTATATTTGACAATACTGCATGTCTCAAGTACGTATTAAGTGGCACACAGTTTTAAATTCTTAATGTACCTAATAGCTTGTATAATATATAAAGAGGCTGTGATATTTTATCACATCATGTATTTACAACTATATCTACATTTTTATTGATCATTTGTATTCAGTAGTAGAGTAAAAATACATGCCAAATGAGTAAAAAATTAAAAAGTAAAACCTTGCCAAAAAAGCACCCAATTCTCGTGCCCCCTTTGCCATTGTTTGTGGCTCTGGGATGCCTGATTTTCCATAGAAGCCCCATAGCACCTGCCACGTCGCTAGCTGCAGAAATCAGGCAACCACTTAACTAACTCCTCACAGTGCTTTTCAAATGCTGTTACTGTTTAGGGTTTAGGCATTCAATGAGAGTCATTGCAGGTACCGGCAGGGGCACAGAGAAAGCACAGATTACAGAGCTAAACCCTGGGGATCAGGAAGAACCCAGAGACCGACTGTAGGAAACCACAAATCTGTGCCTGCTCCAGTGGCAATTCATGCTGTTACCACTTCCTGGAGATACTTCAGACGCCATTCTGTTTCTGTCATTAATGACAAGATAATTGTTTAAAAGATCGTAAAGACATGTGAAAGTTCTTTTTAAACAAAAGCTTAAGGAGATCAGTATCAAAGTTCAAATCACCATGCTTTTTGGAAAACTTTAACCACTGTGCAATTAATCCATTTATAAAACGTAAAACAATAAAGGCAAGTTAGTTTATACAAAAGTCACCTAGGAATCATACTTGTTGTGTATGTCCAATTAACCAGAGAGGGAGAGAAGAAGGGAGAGAGGTAAAGTGGAAAAGGAGAAAGAGTGGGCAAGAGAAAGTGAAAGACAGAGAGGGAGAAGGCAGACAGAAAAGAAAGGAAGAGAAGGTGTGAGTTTCGAGACGCCCGCCGCGTGTAGGGAGAAGCCAACAGACGTCCTCTCATGCAATATGCAAGGGGTTTTATTTGTTGTCCAAGCATGCGTGGGGCCCACTGAACACGCAGGAACAGAGAGCCACGAGGCATGCCGGAGCATGGCTTTTAAAACTACAGGACAAAGGAAGGCAGGGCTTTGGCAAGCGCGGTTA
>PVLA01005455.1:0-96324 GCA_004027455.1 Hydrochoerus hydrochaeris | reverse complement strand
CGCAACCCAGGTTTTCTAGTCAGCTTTATCCTTGTCTGAATTTAACCCAGGCAGCTTTAAACTATAACGGCTCAATCCCCAGAATATTGGGAGGAGACAAGAGCATGGAGCAGCCCAGACCATGCACTGTTAACAAGAGAAAATTTCTCTTACATAGGAATTTAATCAGTTCTCATTGCAGTTTGCAAGTTGTACAAATGTCGATGATGATTGCTTTTATTTTAAACAATCAAAACACTTTTAAGTTAAATAAATATCAGCAACAACATTGTTTAGGCACTACTGTAGAAGCCTGCCGGTGTGACATGGTATTAAATATGAATTTTGGATTGTCTTTGATTAAAAGGGAAACGCCCAGATGATTATGGCATATTCAGAGTACTTCAGGTTTTTGTACTTATACTACGCTGAGAGAACTTTTAAGAGGTTCCTCTTTCCTGTGGCTCACGGGGTTGGAAGGCTTCTGTGTATATAACCCAGGTTATGCTGGTCTGAGAGGTGAACGGCACATTGATGACTGTATTCCGAATGCCCGTGAGCATAATTCTACATGCAAACACCTAATTCTTGTGAATATCCTTGTTCTTATTTATGTACTTAGTGAGCAATAACAAAGTTTCATCCTTATAAGGACAGTGAAGTTTTGATTATGTGTTATGCATATCTGTGCATATATGCACACACAAACGAAGGCAACAGTATTTTTAGCTTAATGCTTTAAAAAATGTTCTAAATAGCACTCTCTGCTGGTTGGTTTCCAGTTGTATCCTATATTGTACCCTTTATTAGATATTCAGCTCTCTGTGGTATTGAATTGGTATAGAAATTATTAAATTCTCCAAAAAGGGGGTGTGAATTTTATTGTCTCCTCTTTTTATCTAACTCAAGGGGTTATATATTTTATTGCCATTTGCTGTCTTAAATTTTACTTTGATTGTCTTCTCATGTTGCATACTCCATCACTTCCTTCAGTTGTGTTGACACTGTCTCTCACATGAATCCATTTGTCATCACCTTTGTCACAGGCAGGTGCCATTCTGCCTTAAATGGACTGTGACCAGGCTAGCAAATAGATGGGATCCCCTCGGGCACCTCATTTCTCAGCAAGCCTGACATGAAACGTGTCTGCTCAAGGTGGAGTCACTCACTGACTGGCTTTGGAAAATAAACAGCATACAGCAGAGACAGTGAGTTCTACAATACTCACACAGGCTTGTGCATCATTCTTTATCCACTGAACTTGTTTTAGAAAACACTATACTCATTGGGGTTGAAGAGTAAAGCTTTGAAAAGTAAACCTGTTTACGTCACATATCTTTACTAACAGGACTCAGACAATGGTTTACGATGAAAAGATAACTCCAAGCAAATTGTTTCTTACCCACAAGGAAGAGAGATACCCAAAGGAATAATTAAAAGTAACAAGTGGGAATCCAGGAGCAGAAATAAGGATGATCCATAGCTCACGGAGCCATGAGTGTGGCATTGTGTTGTTGCTTCATCTTTATTTTTTAATTAATTAAGTTTACTGATACATTTTAGGTATATGTAGGATCACATTCATCATAAGAAATTTGTGCCTGCATGTGATATATCGTGATCACTTTTTTCCCAATCCCCATTTCCTTCCTTGAAACTCTCTTCCCCTCTCTATTTACCAAAGTTTTGTTTCCATTTTTGCCTCCTTTTCTCATGTATTTTCTTTGCCCTCCTTCCTTCCCCCCTTCCCCCTCATTAGTTCCCTTTACCATGAACATTGCTTTCCTATTTCACAGTACCTATGATATATTATAGTCCTTATATACATTTTCAGTTTCTCATACCAGAGAAACTTTGTGATATTTGCACATATGTATCTGATTTATTTCACTTAAGAATATATTGCCAAGTTACATACATTTACCTAGAAATGTCTCAAGATTATTCTTCTTTATGGCTAGGATAGTACTCCACTATATAAAAATTCCACATCTTCTTTATCCATTCATCAGTTGATGGATATGTGGGCTGCTTCCAGGATTTAGCTGTTACAAACTGTGCTGCCGTAAACTTGGATGTGCACATATTACTATGCTATGATGCTTTTAGTTCTTTGAGGAAGATACCAAGGAGGGGAATAACTGGATCAAATGGGACTGCTAATTCTAATTTCTTGAGGAATCTCCACACTGATTTCCACAGTGGTTGCACCAGTCTATACTCCCACCAACAGGAGAGACGAGTTCCTTTTTACTCCACATGCCCACCAGTATTTGTTATCAGTTGACTTATTGATGGTAGCCATTATTTCTGGGATAGGGTGGAATCCCAGAGCTGTTTTAATTTGTATCTCTCAGATGATATATGATGCTGAGCATTGTCAAGTATTTATTTGCTGTTTCCACTTCTTCACCTGAGAAATATCTGTTCCTTCATCTTGATTCATGCCAGAAACACTCTGAAGCACACTAACCTCATCCTTTCTGTGTGAATGGTTTAAGAGAAGACAGGTGACATTATGGTGGTCTCTAAGAAAAAGGAACGGAATTTTTATGGAAACGCTTCCTACTTTACATGAAAGGAGTAAGAAAGGGAAAGACAGAGACTCCTCTAGACCTCCTGCGTTTTATTGTTTTATTTTGTTTTTTAATGCCTGTAAAACCTGTTTGCAGACCTGATGAGGAGGGTGGGTTACAGCCTATTGCTGACTAGCAGAAGGCAGAAGACCTGAAGGGGTAGGTGGGCCATTTGGCTAATGTAGAGCTCCTAACTTCACATTCAGACACGTCCTCAGCTAGACCCAAATGCGTCAGATCACTGTAGGCCTTCTGTTTAATGGGCTGGGCTCGCAGCTCCTTTCACTTGTGCATCTAATGTGCACATCCCTAATGGGAGTAAGCCTCCTTTTAGCTGTGACTTCAGCTGTAACTTCAGGAATAGCAGTTTATCAGTGGTAGAAACAAGTTTAAATCCTTTATAACAGGATTCTACTCCTTGACTTGACTGCAGATTCCCTGTGTGACCCTAACTTGTGCATGTGAGAAGCCATGGGCTGTAACATCAGAAGCTGTGTCATAGCAAACAATAGGACCTGTAAACGGAGCTTCTTTTCACTGACTCTATAAATTGCCAGTAAGAAGCTCTCCAGGCTAACTTTAGGCTGGCATCAGTTTAAACCACCAATTCCTCCTTCCATAGATGGTTATAATAAAAAAAAGGAAAAAAGAAGCAAGATTAAAAGTAGGTAAAGCTGCTTAAATAAATTTCAATATTTAAATACAAAATTAAGATGTATTGTATATGTACATCTGAAAATATATAATTAAAATAAGTAAACAGCTAGATATCTATTTTATTAATTGATTTAAATATATTTACATATTAGTATGCATTCAAAATTATTTTACTCCTAACCGTGATTTCATATATCAATTTCGCAAAATGTCACTAGGCTGGTGATTTCTTTGCACGAGAACTGTGAGACAACAGACAGTTCTTAAAAAGTAAATAATCATCAAAGTATTTCACTGCTTTTGATACTAAATCTGGGGTCCTAAGACTACCCTACATTTGGTGATTCATGATAAGGACTCAAAAGCTGATTTATTTTTGTTAATATTTTTACAGTGTTATAGATTTAAAATACCAAAGAGAAAGACAAGAAAAGATCTGGAAGAAAAGAGGCATGAGCTTCCAGTCTATTCTCCCATTGGAGTTACATGGACAGTGCTTGAAATACCCTCTGGAAACATCCTGGGACTCATGCATGAATTTCCGCCCAACAGGGAGGCTCACACGAACCCTGGAAACCAGAAGTTTTACTGTGGGTCACTCATTAAAGCAGGCAGCACTTGCGGATCTGACCTTAGTGGATCAGCTTCTGAATTCTGTAGTGGTGATGCTAACAAAGCATGGCTTATAGATCAAGATATACAGGAAATAATGAAACAAAACAAAAAAGAAAAATGGGAATATATTTGATTGTATGTCTGAACTCACTGGGCTTGTTAAGTATTTGTGATACCAAAAACTTTATCAGTCATAATACCCCAAGGCTCAGAGGCCGTTTCCCAGGACCAGTTAAGATCCAGTCCTACCTTAAAACACACAGTTTAAACAACCAAACTCACTAATTAAGTCCTTTGTTATGCATATTATTATGGGAAATGTTGCATGTTTGTATAGAAACCACAGTACATAACGGGAAAACCATGCCACACTGTAAATTGAAATGAAAAGACATTGTGAAGACACTATGTCAGATCAAAAGGCTAAATCTTATAATTTTGAAATGAAATTAGGGATAGACTTCAACATAATTGAAATAAAGCAGGGTTCAGTTTGAATTTTATATTTGATCACTTTCATCAAGGGGTAGAAAAAAGAAAAAACATGAAATGCTGGAGGTCTTGAAGTGGAAGAGAAAACTAGAAAAGAAGGAACTGGGATTCTGCTAGAGAATGTTTAATAACGTTGAGAAGTTGGAAAATTGCTTTATTTCATCTCTGAGGCATTTGTCTTTGCCTGAAGTGTCAGGAGCCTGCTTGTGTGTGGTGAAACTGTAAATCTACCTGCAATCCCAGCGGTAGGAGGCTCCCACTTCCTTATAGTGTGTGTGTGTGTGTGTGTGTGTGTGCAAATTTAACAGTATTATATTTGCAACATTTTCTTCTGACAATATAGAAGCATGATGATGCCGAATGTAGTACGAGAAGCAAAAAAGTCAGACTTCGAGAGCACACTCCAAAGTGCTTTGTAACAGTGAACCAGATCACTGCTTTTCCCTTCTTCATGGCTCGGGAAAGCTAATTATTTCGAACACTAATCATAGAAAATATGCAAAAGTTATGCATAGGCATGGTGAGAGGCATTCCTTCATGGAACTTTCTCAAATATTTTCGAAAACAACTATTTCTTTGTGGTTATTTAAACATGTATGATCAAATTAGTGTAGTGTTTTCCCTCTCATTTTGCTCTGTATCTTACATGAATAATGAATGGTTAATTTTCGTAACAGCAGGGGAAACAAAACTAGTGCAGTAACATGCACAAAAAGAAGTTTTTCTTCCTGTGCAACTGTGTGGAAATTTATACATATAATAATGGTTTACTACACGTTTATCTTTTCTCCTGAACACAAAGTGGCAAACACACACTCTGTTTATATGTGTACTAATAAAAAAATAAAACTGCCACTGCCTTCACACATTATGTGGTTGAAAAATTCATGGGTCATTTGAAAGTCCCTTTCCTCCACTTGAGATTATGATCACTGAGGACAAACCAATTCAGGATTATTGTAGAGCAGCCTCTACTGGACAGTTTCATTCACCTTGGCTGCCACTAAAATGTCTGTAGTGGTGCCCACTTGTTCCTTTTAAAAATAGGTTAATCTGACAAATGGCTCCAGTCTTTGTATAGCAAATGACTCCCAGACCTTCTGTGCACCTGTTCCTGCGATGCCTGTTGTGTAGCTAATTAGGGGTCAAATCCCAGTTGCCACATCAGCATATCCAACTGGAATGTTAAAAACCTCTAGGTTCTGCTTTCTCGAGGATTATGAACCCTCAGTATGGATGCAATCCAACTGTGCTCTGTCCAGGATTTTGTCACTCAAAGGGCCTTCTTCACCGTAGTGATTAATTTCATTTCATGGAAATTGATACAAAAATTCTGAATCGGTGTCAGAGCCCGGGCACTCCAGAATTCTCAAAATTCAAAGAGCCATCTAAATACTCCCTGAAGGAGAAAAGAAAAGTTCTATTTGTGCAGAAAAGAGAGCAATATCAAATTACATTCTCAACCATTTCACTATTACATAGGAATTCAGAAAATTTGATTACCTTCTCATGTCTCAGTTCTTAACTATAATCTTCACAAGCATATATTAAGATTGTTTTTAACTCTAAGCTTTATAGAATTTAGTCCATCATGTTAAATATGAGAAAAAATAATTTTTAGTATCATGTAGGTTAAAGTACACATAAACATCTTTTAAACTTAGTGCAATTTAAACACTTACATTTCATGTAATTTAGAAGACTAGAGAGAACCCTTGGAAATTGTCTGGCTTTGAAATGGATTTCCTCTGTGATACACTCATTATTAATCATTTAAGATATTGGAACCATAAAATGAAAAATTGTTCTAATATTACTCAGGTTTACCATATAAGGTTCTAGTTTATTACTTTAAAGTCTATATACTGTCAATTTTATTTTAGTACAATTATAGGTGCTTATGTATATATGTATGTATTTCTTCAAGTAACAATTACTGGACATTTTTTGGCTAATGAATTTCTTCAATAAAATACAGAAGTTGGACTAAACTGTTTCCAACCAGAAGGTCACCTTTGCAAGCACAATGCTTAAGCACTGGCGTGAAGCTTAACGGTAGAGTGTGTGCTTAGCAGTGCAGTGTCATGAGTTCAATCCTCATCCCCGAAAACAAAACAAAACAAAAACAGACAAAAACTGTAAAACCAAAACAACATACATTTACACAGAGGAAAGATATACACCATTTGTAAACATACAGCACACACTTAAAATTCTGATACAGTTGGAGGTCCAGGCCCCTGGATAATTCATCACACCTCTTGCCAATGATCCATAATTCTGTCTGAGGAATCACTGCACTAGGTATCTAGCTGACACTTCCTAACTTCAGCTTCTGTGATGTCTAGATGGAGAACAGCGGTATCTATATCACATGTACTGATAATTCACTATTTAGTTAGTACTTAAAAGGGAAATAATGGCTAGCTGGAAAGGCCGAGGGTTTATCCTTGGTTCCAGCAACATGTTTCAGGGCGTCTTTCTAACTACCATCTCATTTGGATTCTTCCATCTGTTACAGTTCTTTAGTTTTCAAGACAAAGGAAATAAAATCTAATTTTTATATTCTACTTTATTGTCAGAGAGATAATAATATATTGTTTTCTCCACACGGTTGTAATAACTAAGTGGCATGTTACTGTATTTATTGATATTTGCTAGTCACAAAACTTGTGCATGAATTTATAGCTTTTCTTGAAGACTGGGTATAATGGTGCATGTCATTTGGGAGTCTGAAAAATAATCAATGACTCATTTTAATGAGACCCAAAGACTCAGTGAAATCTGTGGATTAAATCAATTAGTTGTAACATCTTTAGATATGAATAGATGACCAAAACTTGTCTAACTCTTGTTATACTTGTTGAAAACCAATCGCACAGCCATGACTAGGTCTCATAGCATTAGGTCCTTTGGTTATGGTCACTTTAAATAGCATGCTCTTCCTTACATAGAATAAAATCTGCCTATAATTCATTAGTCCAATATATTTTTTTTTTAATTCCAGGGATCAAATTCACGACCTCTCACTTGCCAGGCAGGCTCTTATGCCACTGAGCATAAGTCTCTTCCTTTCGAATCTGTTGTTTTGAATCTGCGACTTATCTAAAATAACCTAATTTGTAAAGATTACACACAAAATATATGGAAACAGAACGTGAGAAAGGATGTGTTGATCCACCTAAATCAACAAATCAATCAGCTTTGGTTCATTAGAACTGTGAAATCTATTTTGGATTTTCATATGTGTTTTTCCTTATTTGAACAAAGATTCATTATATAAAGAGAGTTTCACAAAAGGTTGAATTTTTGAGGTTTAAAAAATCCATGGAGCAGAAATGAATTTCATAAATATTGTGTGAGAACATAACCGATCAGCGAGAAGAATTTCCTATTGAGATTCTTGAATAAAAACGGATTATTACCATAAAGGGTATATCTTAAAAAATTATCTAGCACTGATGGAATATTATTTCCATTGCCAATATTAGCCAAAGTATATAAAGAAATGAATTTGTTCATTTCCAAAAAATTATGAGACAAGTTAAGCTTCAGTTTATTCCAACATAAGCACTATGCTTTCATATTGTTGGTTATATTTGCATAACTATAACTCATTTTTTAGTTTCATAAACTGTTTCTGAGAAATCGGCAGGTAGTTATAGCACGTGGTGTCATTTTTTCCCTAGAAAATACTCGTTCTGCCATTTAGATCTATGCAATTTAAAATGGGTAAGATAGTTATAAATTGTTTCCCCTAATTGTTATATCATGTGTAATGTGCTCACAAATTCAGAGAATCATGAGTGAATAAAAATATCTGCTCTTCCTTTAGAATAACACATTTACTTGAGCATTTTCTTATTACCTGACAACACCTTTCAAAGGGTGTTAGATCTTTTATTTTCATCCGTAAACATTTCAGTATGTTTTGACTCTCCATTTTTTTCCTAATTCCCAGTTTGCCCATAAGGAATTATCAAAACAAAGCATTCTAAGAAATTTTATGCAGCAGAGTAGGTAATGTGTAGAACTAATGCATATGTAAGTAGAGCTGTATTCATGTGTTTATGCACATAAAAAAGTGTCTATGCGCCTCTCTTCTATAGTGTGTTATGCCATCCATTCTATCTGAGTCACTTTCTCCTTGCTGAGACACAAACCCTGATACCCACAACTCTAAACAGGGGAGCTTTGTTTTGGCTCACGGTATATAAAAGTTTCAGTCCATTGGTTTGCTCCAAGGTAGGAAAACATGGCAGAGATTCATCACAGGAAATAGATCATGGCATGGCAGGAGAAAACAAAGGAGGAGAGAGAGAGAGAGAGAGAGAGAGAGAGAGAGAGAGAGAGAGAGAGAGAGAGGGAGCTTTCCAAATCACACCCTCATCACCCATCTCCTCTGACCAGAGTCTACCTCTCAATATCACATTTAGCTATAAACCCATCAGTGAAATAATCCACTTTAGGCTATCACACCCCTCTGATCCAATCATCCCTCAAAGCTCCTCCTTTGAGTCCAAAAGTCTTGTGAGGGTACATCTGGAAATAAACCATCTCATTCCACTCTGAGCCTCCAAAACATTAAGTGCCATCATTTTTTGCAAAACGCATTTAATTCATCTCTAAGAGTTGCCAAAGTTCTAACGGCTTCAGTACTGCTGAAAATCCCAAGTTCAAATTCTCTTCTGAGACTTAAGGCAAACTTTTAGCTGTGAGCACTGGTAAAGATGAAAAGAAAGTTAAACATCCCTTACATACAATGGTGCAAAACAGACATTTCCATTCCAAAAAGTAGAAATAAGAGGATAAAAAGGATTTGGACCAAAGCAAGACTAAAACCCAGCAAGGCCAACATTCGATACTGTAGATCTATGTCCAGCTCAAGATTTCAAAAGTGAAGGACTTTGCTTTGAAAAGAGAACTGCAGAGCTCTAGGCTGAAGGACCACTTGGGAAACCGATGCCACAGGATTCAATTTATCATGTTCAGCCAGACAAGATGCTTCTGTAACCAGAAGCCAGATGCAAAAAGCTTAGCTTCTGCTCAGGCTGGTAGTAGACCTTGTCATCCACATGGTGACGGTTTTCCACGTGACTTTAAGCCATTTTTGCTGCTGTCTTTTTCCAGAGTACTTGGCTTGTTTTTAATGCTAATTTTAATGCTAATGCTTTATCAACCAAGAATTCCTCCGCTTCATCTCTGCAGACTCAAACTTCACTGGAACTTTCTGGTCAAAATGAAAACTTTTTATGTTTTGATTTTGTGACTTGAGCAACTCCTTCTAAAATAACAATATGTGATTTACCAACTAGCGATTTCTTTTTTATTATTATTATTATTGAGACCACTATAACTTGTTGACAGTCAAACATCAAAAATTTCCAAAGCAGCTGGGCATGGTGTTGCATGACTGTAATTTTAGTATTCTGGGAAGTATTCCATGCTCCAACCCGGCCAGGGGCAACTTATTGAGTTAGAAAATCATATCAAAGAAGAAAAAGAGAGAGAAAGAAGCAGGGAAGGAGGGAGGGAAGGAGAGAGAGAGAGAGAGAATGCCCTAGATTCAATCCCCAGTAACACAAGAAAAATAAGACCCAAAGTGTTTGCAGTATTTCTTTAAAAACATGGACCACTGGGCAGGACCACTTTGCCTAAATGGAATCAATTATATAAAGCATTTTAGCCATTAGGGAATGTAGTTTTGCTTTCTTCTTATGGACAGAAAAAGTAGACTACTTTTTCCTAATATTTGCAATTCCGATGAGCAGATTTCAACTGATGACTGCCCATGGTTAGCTTTGCTTTTATTTTGAGAATGATGAATTAAAATAGACAAACAATTCCTAAAATTTTGGCCTGAGTTCTAAAAATACTCTTTCTAACTTGAGTCAAACTATCATAATTTTTAAATAAATAAATTTTATTCAGACCTCAATCACAATATATACTTGATATTATAAAAGTACAAAGAAATGCCATATGCAGAATATTTTCAATTAATTTAGCATTATACCAGTACAGTTTGACCTTTCTAATGCTCTTGAAAGTATGTCTTTAAAATTCATTTACTCAAAATTTTAAAACAAACTATAATGTTAAAATTTCTGTGTAGATATCTGTGAAACATTGCTGAAAACATCAAGAGGCATGGTGTATTAGCATATTCAAAAATTAAACAGGAGAGCCTATCAAATGGATATTTCATAAGAACTTTCTACAGTTAAAGGTAGAGCCAAGTTAATTTTTTAAAAATAAAATTAATTTTGTATTGCTTTACTGTTCTTTCTGTGAACAGGATATCTTTAGTAAAAATTTAACATTTTGTAGAAAATTGTATATCATATGTGTATGTCTATGCTTCCTCAGTCATAGTATGGAGAAGATGGTAGAAGACAGAAGAAAAAGACATGGATTCCTATTCTCTTGAATAATGAGAGAACCTAGAACTTACTTAGAGAGGTTTGTTTTTAGTTCTGTGTGTACCCTTTGAATCAAATTATCCACTCCTCAGGATGGAAATTGAAGTTGAGATTCTAAGAAGCCATAACTTTTATTTCTTGAATCTTGGGAAATAAAATAGACATATTGAGAAAAAGATCAGATATGGAGTCTCACTGTGACAATGCCAAATCAAATCTTTGTGTTTGTGAAAATAGAGGTGTATGCATACACATAAAACACCAGTGAAATAAAACACAGATTCCAAATATTGTGGTAAATGGTAAAGCTTCTGCAGTAACTTTTACGTAAATTAATTGAATCTAATTTTTAAATTTTCTAATTGATAAAAATATTTATTTCCAGGGCGCAAAGTGATACTGAAATTATGACTGATCAAATCAGACTAATTAACCAATCCATTTCCTCACTTATTGATTCTATTTTTGTTGAAAAATTTAAAAATCTACTTTTTAATAATCATTTAACTGTACAGCACATTATTTATTATAGGAATCATTCTGGGCAAAAGATCACTAATTCTTGATGGTTGAATAATGCTTCTATTTAGCTGAAATTTGAACCCTTTAACAAATGTCTTCCCTCTTCCCACCTGCCCTGTTCTCTCCCGCTGGCTGCTGCTGGCCATTGCTCTATTTTCTGTGTCTGTGAGTTCCTTTGTTAGGGCCCCTAAAGTGCTGACATGTGAGATTTGCTTTTTGGTGCATGGCTTATTTCAGTTAATATAACGCTGTCCAGTTTGAATTCGCTTTCAAAAAATATTAACATTCAGGGAGGCTGAAGAAGGAGGAAGATCATAAGATTAAGCCTAGCTTGTACAATTTAGCGAGTTCCGGACACACTCACTGTCACAGTTACTTTTCTCACTGGCGAGACAAAATACACAATGCCCACAATCTAAGGGAGGAAAGGTTTATTTAGTCACAGTTTTCAGTCATTTCAGTCCATAATCAGCTGACTGCAAGATAGGATGCCTTGGCAGACAAGCCTCACAGAGGAGAAAAGTCCATGGCAGGGAGAAGGGAGCAAAGTTGCAAGCAAGCAAGAGACCACAGCAGGTCTTTCTGTTCGTTATATCTTATCCAGGATGCTTAAGGTGGGAAGCGCTCACCTCCTTCACGCTAGTGCCCTTAAGCCTAGCATGGCACCATGACTCAGCCCCAGCCTCACACATTCTAGAACCAGCCACCTGTAAATTCCTGGGGATTGGGGGTGACATGTAGACACAACCATAAGACACACACACACACACACACACCACACACACAGCTGGGGATATAGTTTTATAACGAGGACCTCAGACTCAATCCCTATTACAAAACACAAATCAAAACAAAACAAACACTGTACGATTGATCTAGATGTAGAATAGAAATTTAGTCTGTTGCCAGCCACCAAAAATATAGATGGTCAAATATTCTGTGAGACGTACTTGCTTATACCAAAACAGATGATTATATCTGAAAGTATTATAATTTAATTGTGTTAGCATTATACCCAGTAGACTGGTTAACAACTCTGAGACGTTATTTTCAGATAAACTTAAGTATGCATCATTATATATGTCTCCCCAATATTCTTGCCTTTAGGAGACTTTTTTTAATGTTGATTTTCATGTCATTTAGACAGTTTGAGTTATTTTAGCAGAAAGAGGATACAATTATTGCAAGTGGCTTCTGCTAAAACTTCTTAGATTATGGACACAGCAAATATTCATGAAGGACAAAGAATAAAGTTATCTCTCCCTGTGTCTAGACAGGCAATTTAACTAAACAAATTGGCCAATGCCTGAGGTGCTTACTGATAGGCTTAATTAGTCAGATACCAGAATTGGTTTCCTGCTTCTTGTTTATTCACCTGACAGGTCAGAAAGAAGAAATTCTGGCCTTAAGCAAGGTCACATCACTTCTATAGGTTATGACCTTTAACAAGCTCCTGGCAATATTTTGACAAAGATTTTGCTGAGCAGCCATCTGTTTTGTTCTTGGTAAAATACTGCAATTACAATGGTTCAGTTGGCACCAACTGGACCTGCTTATATAAGGCTCATGCTGCATTGCATACTCATAAATCAAGAGATATTTCTTTTCACATATGTGCAAAAGCACCTCACCAGAAAATGTGATAGCAAAAGAAAGTCCAACGTGTAGTCATAATGTAACGTAGATCTTCTCTGTTACAAAATAGTTTATTGTTTGTTTTTTCAAGGAAAGAAGCATCTCAAAAATGCTTCAAACTGAAATTTCTAGAAGTAAGAACAAAATGTTTTATTTCTATCTGCAACATGAAGTTTTTTTTTTCTTTTTCTGCAACAGAACAGACATGGATGAGCATAAAACCTGATTTTTCTGTAGGGAGAAGTCCCATGGAAAAAGACCCTGGGATGAGAAGGAGGAAGTTGGTATTTCTGTCTTATGTAATTCATATTGAGTCATTCTAAGTCAGTTTGTGAGAATGTATATTCCTCTCAGATTTAAAATTGTGCCCCTTCATGTAATAATCTATAGCTAGCTAATGATTTTTTATGATTTTAGGTAGGTCTCATTTTGCTTTTATACAAAAATAGATTTTTCTACGAAGAGCCTGAGCTCCCTTTTTGAATTTTGTCAGTAACTCTTTAATAATGCTTTTTAATTTGTTTATAAAATTAATATATTTTTTTACTTTGCTTAAAGAGGAGAAAATCAATTAAAATTAAAAAGGCTAAAATAAAAGCAATCATTTCAAAACTTTACCATCAAGACGGTCATAACCACTAGGTCCAGATTCCCAAAATTTAGAGGAAATCTCACCACTTAGCTTTTCATTTTAAGTTCTACTTTGATACCTTAACTGCTGTTAGAAGTTAAGTTGTCCAGTGGAATATTCAGCCAAAACTCAGCCCTTCTCTTTTTCTACTTGACAGAAATAATCAGAATAAGGGTCCTCCACCTAGAAGCCCAGCAACTGTATCTAACCCTGGAAATTAGAGTTGACTCTTGGTAGTTTGTTCACAATGGTTTAAATCTGAATTAGCTTCCAAACCTCATTGCAGGAAAAATTCATATAAGAATAAAGATTGTATTAGACTTTTGAGCAATGAATTCCGCTAATCTCAGGCCACACTCTAAGACAGAAGAAGTGCCTGGAGGTGAGCAGTGTCCAGCTGCTTAGACAGCTCTGTACTGCACGGATTCTCAGCTGGCGGAATAGCCAAGGCCCGGGTCAGGTGTGCAACGCCATTGCAAGCGACAGGGAGAGGCACACTTGTGCCCCGGATTGGTCTTCCCTAGCCTTGATTGCTGTGTGTGTGTGTGTGTGTGTGTGTGTGTGTGTGTGTGTGTGTTTAAAGAGTAGGAAAATAGAAATAAAATAAAACAAGTGCCTCAAATCAGACTAATCGGAGAGTAACAATAGTGAATGCATTGAGCGTTGCTGTCTTCACAGTAGTTACTCAGAGTATAAGACACAGACATGGCCTTGTATTTGATGAGCTCCCTGCTAAGACCCAGACTCAGAGGATTCCCTCAGCAAGGTGTGAATGTTAAGAAATTATCTGAAAATGAATGACACCAGCTCCAAAATATGTGCTTTACCTGGTAGAAAATAAGCATGTCCAATTGACACAAATTGTATTAACCAATGTGAATACAGAGGAAAGAAAAAGTAAGAGTAATTTTTAAATTAACCTTATGACACTGTCAGAAGGTCTTTTAATGAACGCTTAAAATATATATGCTCAGTAGCCTTCTTCATCTTATTTTTGTATTCATAGGATCGTCTTCACCTCAGTACCATTTTCTGTGGCAATCCTGGTGTTGTTGAGTGTCTGTTTATACTTATTATCTATGTAGCCTGACACAAGCAGCCCACACTTCCTCATTCCTTACATTCACAGGATACATGGGTAGATTAATTCACATAATGCAGTTATCTATCTTTTTATCTTTTCATTAGATAAAATCTGCAGCCTACTGAGACAGCTTCAGTTAATTGTCATTCTCACTTACTCCTGTGCATGATTCTTCTTATGCTGCTTTACAGTGCTGTTGACATTTTGCCCACCGGTGACCTCTTTCTAACCCAATTTCTATTCAATTGTGTTCTGTAAGTAAATCAAAAGATGGAGCATAATATGGACAATTTATCTTTTTAAACACTGAGAATATCAATGTGAAGACAAAATAAAAGTGACATGAAGTTCATAATGGTATAAAATAAGAACCATTTAATCTATGATATCTATTTATTTAATAGATTTGTGGTTGACATCAATTTCTGTAACACTGACAATCTCCATAACGGTTTCTTTAAAAAGTTTTCTCATATAGATTTACTTCTTATGGCAGGATAACTGAAGAATAAAGATGCTTTAAAAATAACATAAAAAGGGTTATTTCTTTTTTAGTAACTTTGACTTTGGGCTTGCCAAAAATTTACTAATTCCTTAAATATAAAAGTAACCCAGCAAAAACATTATAATTTCTTGTGTAAATAGCAAAAAGAGTAGTCCATATTTTCTAAAACATCTATCACCTATTCAAAATAAAATACATCTTAAAATGTTGACTCTCAATAAAATTGCATGTCTGAAAATTCATCAAAATCTTTCCTAAAGCCATATGCATCCATGCAAATTGGTCTTGTCAGTCATATGAATTGATTGGACCTAGCTGCAATCTGCTCCCTACTGAACCAAACTTTTGTTGACAAGTTCTAAACTTCTTTGGTTTTTATCCCTTATCATAAAAATTGTGTTCATATATTTCTAAAATTTCTACTACTTTAAAATTATGCTTAGGACTTATTCTAATGGCACAAAATATCAAAATATGCAAGCACATAAATTTTTAAAATGCAATGCAGTAAATTTTAACTAATTTAAATGCTTATTAGTAATCTTAAATTTTGGTAATTTGTACTTATTATAATTGATTTACAAGTGAGCTGTAGTTAAATGAGATTGTCTTCTCTTTTTATTCTTATATTAATTTTGGTACAATAATTTAAAGATTTGGTACAAATTTTAATTTGTTTAAGTACTGATTGAAGCAGATGAGAAAAATGGAAAAGATACTATTAAGAGATGTATAGTTTTTTTTTTAAAAGTGTGTCATTGCTTGTGTTTACTAACTTACTGTGCATACACTGGCCACATTTATTCAGTGTGAAAATTCTATAGAAAGAAAGGGTAGATACTGGTTCTGCCCTGAGCTTTTTCTGTTCCCTTCATTCTTGCTGTACTGCTATAACTTAAGGTTACCAACATCTCTGGTTGCCTAGTTTAAAAATGTAGCTTCCTACAGTGAAGAGCTTTGTTTACTTATTTACATTTAATATTTCGGAGACCAGGCATAGTGGCACACATCTGTAATCCCAACACTCAGGAGGCTGAGACAAGAGAATCTCCATAAGTTCAAAGCCAGCCTGTCCTATACAGTGTGTTCAAGATCAGCCTGGATTGCATAGTGAGACTCTGTGTCAAAAAAAAAAGAAAAGAAATTTTAAAAATTCAGTATTTTTGGGAGATGTTCCTTGTGAAAGCATCTGACAATAGCTCTAGCATGATGTTAGTCCATTTTATGTTTCTGCAATATAGTTTCTGAGGCTGGGTACTGTATTAAGAAAAGGCATTCATTTGGGTCATAGTTCAGGGGCTCAGGACCTCGGCACCCATATTTGGTGAAAGCTGCCCTATCAATACTGCAGTGTGGCAGAGAAAGCAGACAAGGAAACAGTCACGTGCAGAAATGACCAAGTACACAGAATATGCTAATTGGAGAGCAACCTGCTTTTATGATCCTGAACTCCTTGGGAACCCATTAGTCCCTGCACAGGAGTGGTGTCCCTGTAGGCTGCTTCTCTTCTGCTGGGTTCCAGTTCTTAAATGTCCATCAACTCTTAATACCACCATACATGGACCAAGCCCTAGATCACAAGCCGTGGGGGCCAACCACACTGAAGCCATGGCACACACTCAGCATCTCTCCTCCTCTCCATGGGCCCCAGCCCTCCTCCCTCCACTATGCGTCCAATCACTGTCTGTTAGCCTAGTGTCAACCCTTCAGAGTAAGTTCCATGTCACTTTATTCCATTTTCTGTATTACATTAACAGGGAAGCAATAAAATAAAGAAGTTAAGATATTGGATCTGAAAGCAGACCACTGCATGCATACTGAAGCCCAGACATCCTTGTCCCTGTAACATTGGTGAAATTATGTCACATTTCTGGGCTTCTGTGGTCTGATCAATATGACAAAATGTATGAGCAGAGTAGCAGCAGAGGTGTTATTCTGGTGAACTTCTCAAGAACTGTTAAAAGGTGATATTTAGGTATGGATCAGAAAAGAGTGATGTATCATGTGTGTATCTGTCAGAGAGCCCAGGGGAAGACTAAGTTAAAAGCTAAAGCATATGTCAAATTCTTTAGAATTTTTTTGCCTGGCAAGAATCATAAATGGAGTGGAATTTGTTGAGAAAGATACAGAGACAGAAGACAGACCTGGGAGGATACTCTGAAAGAGAAAGCAGTCAGAGGTCTTCAGTCCCCTATATCCAAGGTGACTTACATTATTTCTTCTCCTGGGCCTCTCTTCTCCCTTTGTTCTGGCAAACTGCCCTGCCTCTCAGGGACTCTAATCAAGTTGGATTACCTCCCCTTAATCCCTGGGAAGCTTCTTGAGATGGAAAACCATTTATTTTTCATCTTTGACTCTTCGTAACTTACTGTATTGACTGGACCACAGTAGATGCTCAAGGACGGGCTAAAGAAACGAACTGGCGTGAGGAGAGCGCTCTAGCCAAGAAACAGCAGGTCAAGCTCCATAGAAAGAGTTTTGCTCTGAAATGTAGTGGGTTTGGAGTTTCTTGCTCAGTGATATTGGTTTTGTGACCGTGGGCCTGTTTTGTAATTATTGAGATATTCAGCAAACTGTTTTTGAATGGATTTTGTGATCAAAAGGTGTTAAATTTTGAAGTCCCTTGACCTCAGATTTTTGTTTTGTTTTTACAGCAAGAGCTATGCTTACCTTTAAAGTGTCATTCTGTTTCAAAATATACAGTTCTGATTTAAGGATATTGAAAGCTTTGGGGAATTTTTGTCTTAACTCCCTGAATGGACCATTTTCAGAGCATTTTTTAATGAAATTTAAGGAAATTACCTCCAAACTATTAAAGCCTTAGGGCTGTGGAGAAATCATTAGTTTTATAAAACTATAAGATGCTTCCTCCCACTCAGTTTGACATGGCTAATGATCTTGAATCTATTTTCCTCTTACATTTTTATATTGTCTAATTCATAAAACTTAACAAAGCATACACAACATACAAACCTACATTACTCTTCAATATGAAGGAGACAGGGACACATTGAATTAAAGTATATGTCTTAAGGCAGCTGCACAAAAACAGCTGAGTTAGTTACCATCAGATATACTGTAATATGAATTCAACCACTAATTATTGAAATATATATTTAATAATTTATGTTTCATTAATAATATACCATACACGCAGTATGTATTGGGATATATATTTATTAAGGCATTCTAGAAAATTATGTTGAGGGTACATGCTAATTTAAAAATGATGATTCTTACCATATATTTTGGGCTGCTTCATTATAACAGTCATATATTCTGTGGATGACCTACTTTAACTCGACTCTTCTGAAATTTTGCAGCACTATTTCATTGCCATACTGGAGTATGATGAGATTTAAACTAAGACCATCTTTGCATAATCATTGCACATTATTGTGCTATGTTGAAGTAGTAATAAAATTTAACATTGCCATCTTTTATATGATGGGAAAGGAAAAAATTTAGAGTATATTTTCTGCTGTTGCCCATAGAAAATGTTTTGTACTTTTCCTTTTAAATTTAACAGGAAATGACTAAAAGAAGGTATCATTTATTTTACTTGCAAGATTTTCTATGTAGACCCAGTCACTTGGGATAATATGGTTTGGTTGTGTCTCCAGGGCTTGCATGGCTCTTAACATTGAGCTAGTTCAGAGTAACCTGGATAATGTTGCTACTATGTATTTTGAAAATACAGTACCTTGCTAAGGCATAAAGCTTGACAGATTAATAGAAATTTCAAAGTTGTGATCCATGTTTCTTGATTAATCTGTGCAATAGCATATTTTTAAATACTCTATTATCCAAGTGACTATATAGTTTACATCTATTTTTGTCTTGCACAACTATTTTGATTGTTTATATAGTAGTAACTTTTTGCTTGATTTTTAAAAATTGTGCCCCAGTGGGTTATTTATTTTTTATTCCCCTAGTGATTGCTATCCCATTGCAGATATGAACTAATCTCTGGAACATCTGTCAGCTATTCTTCGTTTTATCTTTTCACTGTTCTCTCTAGACAGATGCTTGCAGGGTGCAGGGTGGGGCGAAAGTACCCTTGGAAAAGCTAAGCCAGCTCTCAAATACAGGCTGTTCTGTCTTCAAGCTCCAAGTTACTGTTTTCTCATCTTTACATGCTTTGTCTCACTTTTCTAAGCCTCAAAGGTATTTATTCCTGAATAATGTAAGATTTACTATTTTTAATTTTGTTTCCATTTTTTTCTCTAATCATTAAAAAATCCCATTAGTCAAAATGCGGTCCTCGGTTCTTGGACTAACTGCATCAGCATCACTAGAAAATATTTTAGAAATTTGAATTCCTGTGCATGTGGGTCTGCATGACCGGGGATTGAACCCAGGGCCTTCATAATGAGCCAAATCTCAAACCCGTTGCTTGGTTTTGGTTTTGGTTGTTTGGGTTTGAGGCAGGGTCTGTGTTGTTGGTTAAATTGCCTACGCTGGGCTCCTCCTGCCTCTGAGTGCTGAGATTGCAGGCATGTGCAGCACAGCTGATTAGAAATGCACATGCAAACCATGAGCACCATCTCATACCTAAGGAATTAGGAAATGTCTTCAAAAATGGAAACAAGCCACGTGTGCAATTTTAATAAATTTCAGGGTTTGGATATGTGGGAGTGTGTCCACATGTGCCCTCATTTGAATGTTTCCTGCTTTTAGCTCATGACCTTTCCTGACACATCAGTGAGTTGTGTGCTTGGAATCTTCTAGGCTTCCCAATGTCATCAACCTTCGTTTCTGGCAGTCAAGATGGTTTTTAAAAGAAAGCTCTCTCTGGATTCTAAATGAACTCTGTTGAATAAAATCAACTTCATATCCCTCTTTCCCAGGCCAGGTCCAGAGAGGCATTCCTTATGTATGAACTCTGCTTTCAGCCCCAAAAGACATGGAAAATTCATGCATAGTACAAAGTAGCTTCCAGGCAACTTAGTGATTCCTTTTCTTTTCACAAGAAATAGGCAACTAGTTCTACCTAACATCAGTTCTGCCATAATCTTGACATTTATGCAAACCATGTACTACTGTATCTAATTGGTGAATAATATAATCTAATTTCCATTTTGGGAAACATAGGCTAGAAGCATAGCTTTCTTTTGCTTCTACTTGAGTGAACCTAGATTCCATCACACATAATAAATAGTAATTGCAAAACATGATGCCTATGGTCTGAATATTTGTATCCTTTCAAATCGATATGCTGAAATCCTAACCCCTGAGATGCTAGCTTTAGTATTAGGGAAATGAGCAGGTATTGGCTTGGAGCCTTCTAAAGGTTTGTGTGCTTATGAAAGAAGCCAAAGAGAAGGTTCTTGACCCTCTGTGACATGAGGGTGCAGTGTGAATCTGGCTGTCTTTGAGCCAGAAAATTGTCCCAGAGCAGAGAAAGAATTTTCTGGTATCTTTATCTTGGACTCTAGAACTGCAAACATTATATTTCTGTTGTCAGGAAGCCAACCAGTTTGTGGTATTTTATTATTGCACCCCAAATGAACTGAAAGGTGGTGATACTAAGGTAAAGCTTTGTACTTAAAAGCAAACCAACTCTGTAAAATTATAAGTCATGGCACCTTGAAGAGAACTCTTTTCATTTCTACTGCCTAGAGATTGATGAATCTTTACCAAGCAATGCTCCTGATGAACAGATGTTCAGAATTCCTGAAGGCATCAGATTTGACAGATACATTTGCTGTCATCTGCTTTTTAGTACTCTTGTCTATAGCCCTAATTTTTTTACATTTAGAAATGCACGTGTCACATGAAAATAAGTTCCTTTAAGAAATGTACTGACTGATAAATGCTACTTTCTGTTCAATTCATTTTTAAATGTTATTTGAATTTAATGCATCTACTTCCTTATGGATATTACTTAGGGATAACTTAACATGTTTCACCAAATCAACTTTTTAAAAAATTCTAATCACACAAAAATATCCCCCCAATTAATTAAGTAGGTGTTTGCTTAATAGATAATATATTTCCAGTATAATTACTGATAAATGATTAATGTGTTGCTTAACTAATTGGAAGATTTATAAGTTAGAAAAATTGCAAGAAGAGATTTTTAGCCATTCAGCTGATCCAACAGTAGGTACTTACAGACATCTGTGAGTGATGTTTGTGATTCTATTAGCTCTTCTTGCAAACGTGTGCAGGAATTGGTTCATGTGTTCAAGATCAGTCCTTCAGGTTTCATTTACTTGTTTTTGGAAGGACAATTGCTCATGTGAACATGATACATGTGGGAGAATTTGAAAATGTAGTTCAAAAAGAAAATCACTTTTAAAGGAAAATAAAGGTTATGTGTACATACAGTACACAGATTATTCCTGGGAAACATTTCTAGAGCACAAAAAGGAGGATAATTTGCCTTGGGTTATTCATTATAATTTATTTGTCTATGCAGTCACTTTCTAAGGAAAGTTCATTTGTGCATGTAAAACTAATAGAGGTAGGCATTATCAGAAACACAATTATTACTGACATGTCTTCCTCAGTAAATACATTTTTTATCAGCCTTAGACATACTCAGATAGATACTGTATTAGGATAAATAGCTAAATGATACTAAAATATGTACAGCTCCTAACCTGATCAATATCAAATGAGATTTTCAGAGAAATAAAGATTTGAGGCCTTGATCTATTTTATTAAAATATACTAGAAACAAGAAGTATTGATTTTGACTTTTATTTTCTGGGAAGTTATTGCTCCTCAGAAGCTTATCTATGACTGTGTTCCATTTTTTTCTTTTATAAAAATGAGCAAAGTGAGAACCTTCATACTTAATTTTCACAATTTTAAAGTCTCACATGCCAAATACCCATTTCGCATAGTGTTCATAACCATAATCTATCACAGGGATTTGTCAGATCAATGTCATTCATGCCAATGCATAATTAAAGGTTTAAACATTAAAAGTCTGTCTTTGTACTATGGAGTATATATATAATTATGGAATATATTAAAATAATATTATTCTCGATAAGCTTATTCATTGTGCAAAAATTATAGAGACAATGAGAGAGAGAACATGAAATGTCCACAGCAGTCATACTATTAAAGAATAATTTCATATGTATCATTTAAATAAATGAGAGTTTTTAGCTTTGTTTTGTGTTGTTCTGCTTTTTCTTTACTTTTCTGTCTGAATAGCTGAACCCAAGGGCCCTGGACATGGTAGGCAAATGCTTTACTGCTGAGCTATATCCCCAGCCATACATGCTAAGAGCAAAGAATACAAAGACTGTGCTAGTTTGTATAAAAGGAGTTTACCCGGAATGTATTTTTGTAGAGAAGAATAACACTTGGAAATTTCAAAGCAGCATTCTTCTAAGGAAAAATATTAAAGTTCTTACATTTCTCCCTGAAGGTGGTAAAATGCAGATTTCTAGAGACCATCACTACATATTATGACTAATTCTCATCAGAGACTTTAAAATTCTTCATTTTCAAGAATCATTTCAAGTGACTCAGCTGGAACAGCCAAGGATAATCTTTTGACTCACGGGAGTTGCCTTGATTCTTATAAAGAATCTTATGAAGACTTTTACCCTTATTTCATGTAAATAACCCAATCATCTTCAAATAAATTCTATCTCCCATCTTAGGGTTCTTTCTTTTGATTTATTTCCTCCAAATCTGTTCTGGGTTTGTGCATTAGGCTCCATACCATCCTGGAATCATGTTTCTGGCTTGTTTTTTTTCTCTTCAATACTAGAGATTGAATCCAGTTCTTTTGCACTGAGCTCTATCCTCAGCCCTTTTACATTTCTCTGTTTCAAAACAGTTACTTGGTAAGTTGCTAAGTATCATAGGTTGTGTTCAAACTGGTGAATCTTCTGCATCACCCACTCATATCTGACTGTTTTTAAGGTCACTTTGAAATAATCTACAAAAATGCTTTTAAAAAACGAAATATTTTTCCAATGTGCATGTTACCTGTGAATTGTTAACAGCTCATACATGTAGTTTGATGAGGTACTTAACTGAAGAACATTTATTCATGCTACTTATTCATGTAAATCCCTTTCCTCAGTGCCTGTTTGCTAACTTTTTTAGTTAAACTTGCTTTTGAAAGAAAGTGATTATTTTTCTGTGTATTTTATTTTCTCCATATTGTAATGTTAATAGCCATTCTTATATAAAATAAGTTATTTCTCCATTATGGTTTAAAGTGATGCTAAAACTCACTTTAAAAATTATAACCAATGCACTAATTTATGAAAATTAGAGGTAACATTTCAAAATAGTTGTGTTTCCTTTGTTTTTCTGCTGCTATGCCACAGCATGGAGTTTGAGTAAGATAGAGCTTCTTACTACCTCAGTCACTCTCTTTGCGGGAAACTGGTTCAGCTCCTCTGGGGCTGGGCCTGGAGACTGATTCTGCACCCACTCAAAAGTAGAAGAGGCAGACAGGCACAGGGCTTCTCTTTCTGTCTGTCTTTCTCACCCACTGTAAGCTTCAGAGCATCATGGCCTGAGAAATGACACTAAATATGCAACTTACTGATCAGGGAACCTTCATGTCGGTACTATTTAGAGTCTTGTATCTTCTATGTGAATAAACACACTTTCCAAAGTTTTGTTATCTGAGAAGCTAAAGTTCTCATATGGGCATTATTTTGTCAAAGAAAATCAAACCTTTGTACTGAATTATTCTTGTCTTCTGCAAAAAATAGATAATTTTACACCCAAGAATGTAAATACAAAGATATGTAGTAGAAAATAATAGTAAAGAATAATAAACAAATATACATATTTATAATAAATTATTAAATCATTTTAAATGGTACTTAATGTAGTAAAAGTATCAATACTAAAATATCTGCAGAGATTTCAAACAATAATTGTTTTTAGTTTCTCATTAATTTAATCCCGGTTCATTAAGAGTGAAGTTGGAAAGACCTGTAACAGTAAAGGTGATTACTGTGATGTGAAGTGTTAATATTTGTAGTTAACATGTATTGCATTTTTATACAAACAGCCACTGTATTCAAGCTACAGATAAACTATCTGTGAGATATTACACAATTTATAGTAGTTTAACATGTTAGAAGTCTTGGCAGCTTTCCGTAAATGCAGTTCACAAACTGAGTAATGACAGCATGAAATCGTACCAGGCCTTAGATACAACTGTTTGGACTGTGTATGGCTTTTGTAGTTATGGAAAGAGATCAGTGTGCTCTGCATGAAAGACCTTGCTGTATGCAGGTGGGCCCAATCCTAGAGCACAGCAGTTGTGTGGCTTCATCCACAACCTAGAATGCTCAGATCAGTACTTTCTGTGCTTGTAGGTATGTTCTGGGTCTAGAGCTTATTTATACGTCTCTTGTACCAGAGTAAGTGTTTGTGTGCTTCCTAGGAGACTCTTTAACTTTTTGTCTTGGTTAAATTTCTCATTGCTGAGACAAAATACCCAACACCAAAGCTAAGGGAGGAAAAGTTCATTTTGGCTCACAGTTTGTAGAGGTTCAGTCCTTAGTCTGCTGGCTCCAAGGCAGGGTGGCAAGGCAGAGGACATTACAGAGAAGAAACCGTTCATGGTGTGGCAGGAAGAAGGCAGAAAGCAGCAAGCAGCAAAATAGAGAGGAAGCATCAGTAACAATCTGTCTCTCTTTCTTTGATTCCTTCCAGGCTACTCACCATTTTTGTTGGTGCCATTCACCCCCAAGTTGGGCCTTCCTATTATCCACACCAGAACTATTCCAGACCAATTAGTGGACTAATTTAGTAATGACATAATGTTAATTCCAGCATCACACTCTTAGATCCAGCCACCTCTGAAAAGCCTCACCTACGACTGAGTAAAGCTTTTCAGGACGTCTAGACACAAGCCCACACACTTACTATAAAATGATGATGAATTACCATCAAGTGTTGCCTTTTTCAATGCCTCAGTGACACTGTTAAGAGCCATCTAATCCCATGAGTACTATTTCTGCTTTCGCTTAACCTTCCCAACGCAGCCCTTGCATTTCTTAATGTGCGTCCCAACTTCCCATGTAATAGTGCCGCATCTGAGGGGGTGTATCTTAACAGTGTCACCACCACTTTACAGTCTCTGCTATCCACTATCCACTAACAGTTTTCTCTCCTACCTAACTGGCAAAAGCTCAGCTCTGAAGTTTCGCTTTACCATTCTCACAGCAGGCCATTCCTGATGCTACCTCTTCTAAAGAGTTTCGCTAGGAAACTTTTTGAGAAAGGAGAATGCTTGCTACAGAGTGTGTAGGGTGAAATGCTCTAAGAAAAGGGTCTGTGGAAGAGTACAGGAGAGAGGTGCAGACAGGCTAGCTGAACTGCAGCGTGACTGTGACTGAGACCTCAGGCAGCCCCATAGGGCGTGCTTGGGCCAGGGAACCCAGTTAGGGATGTGTGCAATAAGACAGAAAGGCTGTGCTTCTGTGTCTCTCCACAAAGCAGCATTCAGATGTGGGCTGGAGACTGCAGGTAATAACATGACACTGGCAAAGCTGAGAGCAGGCGAGGACAAACTCCAGGACTCAGCCATGACTTGATAGCTGTCAGAACTCCAGAATGCTGAGACTAACAAATCCTCAGCTATGGAGTTTGGAGTCTGGGTTCCATATCACAGCACCCTCTGCAGCCTGCAGTGCTGCTTAGCAGAAGAGAAAGCAAACATTGTCTGATCATCCAACTTTCCACAGTAGAGTCCAGGGAGCCAGTTGGGCACCTTGGCGGTATGACTACTGCACTTTATTTTATGGGGAGAGAAAATACTGTTTTGAGCTCTAGCAAACAAGAAGGCTCTTTCTGTTTAGCCATAAAATTAAAAAAGATTCACCTGAGAGGGACATGTTTGAGTGAGAATTCACAAGTTTTAAAAATGATAGTCTTTTGCAAGATATTTATTTGATAACTAAATGAAAAAACTTGTGTAAGTACACTTTGAAGGACTAATGGATTATTTCAAAGTGCTAACCTTTACTATTTGTTTTCAGTAGTTATAATACAGTATATATTTTGAATCTTCAAGATCGAAGGAGTTTCGGAAGCAGTGGAAAAGAACTGCTTTCCTACATAGTATTAAATTTCTAGTCAAGTAGTCCTATGGCCATGTATGTATTTTGGAAGATATTTTTGATATCCTTTAAAAATGTCTCCATAAAAATGAGGAATAAAGCTATGTATTACTTACAAAACAAAGAAGCTAATGTTATGTTGGACCAAAGATGATTTCTTGAAAGCTTTCTAGTGTACTATGTGGCAGGAGTCTTGGAGGGAATAGAGTCATGGTTATATCACCATGACGAGCGTGAGTTACCCTGCCGTGCTTCTAAACCCTCGCTCACATTTGTGAAGGGGTTTCCTCCTGCCAGGCTCCAGGCTCCAGGAGCCACACATGACTCTTCACAAGCACTGTCCACATCCACACCTTCCTGCTGAGAATGGAGGGTGGAAGCTTTTAAATTCAACACTGTAAAAGAAATCACAAAACAAACACTGCATATGCAATGTAATCAACTGTGTCAAAAATGGAGTTGCCATTTCTCCATTCATTCATCATTAAAGAAGGAACAAAACCCATCATGAAATTTTCCTTTCATTTCTTTCCTCTTTCTTTCTTTCTTTCTTTCTTTCTTTCTTTCTTTCTTTCTTTTTTCTTTCTTTCTTTCTTTCTTCTTCTTCTTTTCTTTCTTTCTTTCTTTCTTTCTTTTTCTTTCTTTCTTTCTTCTTCTTCTTTTCTTTCTTTCTTTCTTTCTCTTTCTTTCTTTCTTTCTTTCTTTCTTTCTTTCTTTCTTTCTTCTTTCCTTCTTCATTCTGTTTTTGTGTCCTCTCTCTCTCTCTCTGTCTCTCTGTCTCTGTCTCCCTCCTTCCCTCCCTCCTCCCTCCCTCCTTCCTTCTCTCCCTCCCTTCTACTGGAAATTTGAACCCATGTCTCTGCACATGGTAGCCCATTGCTCTACCACTGAACTACACCCCTATCATTTAATCTTTTTTTTCTTTTTGAGATGGCATCTTGCTGTGTTCTACAGGTTGCGCTTCAGTTTGAAATCCTCCTGCCTCAGTCTCCCGAGTAGCCTGTCATCATGCCAGGCTTACTCTTTCTTTTTGAAATATACAAAGAACTTTCCAAATAGAAGACTAGAGTTAATTCCACAGTGCACATTTGTAGTACAGCGGTAATTCCAAGGGGAGTTAGAATGTATGGCGCTTTGGGTTGATATGACGTCTGCTGGTAAAACCATGAAGGATGTGGTATTCCGACCACACAGAAGAGTTTATTAAGCAGTACACAGTACATAGTTCACTCCATACATACTAGGAGTCAGTGAGGACTTAAACAGGAGCTGAGTAACAAAGTTATATTTGATTTTTAGAGGAGCAACCCTGACCAAAATGAAGGACAAATGCATATGGTCAGAGAAATACTGAGGCTTTAATCAAAGCTAAAGTAAGAGCACAGAAAGAAGGGTCATCATTATTACTTAGACAGGAATTTCAAAGGAAAACCGAAATGGACCTGAAGTCATTGTGTAAGTGAAATTTCAGGATGCAGTGGTTTGAGCTGCTCAATGCATTGAAACCCAGAAAATAGGCAAATAAGTGATAGACAGAACAATGGACCAAAGACAACCGCTTCTAATCCAGAAAACTTGTGAGCTTTATGAGGTGACAGGAGCTTTGCAGCTGTGCTGAGACAAAATGTCTGAGCAAATTCTCCTGAATTAGCCTGGCGGGCCCAGCTGTGTTCTCAGGAGTCCTCTGCAGAAGGCACAGAGAGCTCAAAGTCAAAAGAGGTGATGTGAGGCCTGAGGTAGACAGGGTAGGCAGCTTTAGTAACCATGTCACAGAAGGGGCAGGATGCAAGTTGAACGAGAAGCAGTTCTAGGGGCAGGAAAGAGCAGGGAAACAGAGCCCCCCAAACCCTCTGAAAGGCAAGTGTGCGCGAGACGCATGCTTTCTGAGCAGTGGTCTCAAGACCTCTTTGCCCTACCAAAAGTAGGGCAGATACTTGATTGCACACACTAGCATCTCCTTTATTAATGATACAAATTCTAAATTATCGTGACCTTAATGGAATATGCTGCATTTCACTCCTGTAATAAAAAAGCAAAAACAAAAAAAAACCACGACATTAAAAACTGCAACAAACCCAAAATAGTCTACATATTGAAACATACCTCCTGAACGCTGACAGACTCTATAAACAGATTGATTGGAACTCTTGTTTCTCATAACTAAAAATAACCTATCAACTGGTTACTGCACTGGACAGATGAAACATCTCTTATCACTTGGATGATTATCTATGTGAGTTGAGAAAGTTACTCGGAATGAATCCGGCTTCACATGAAATTATGAATGCTCTCTTTTTTTCAAGTGCAAAACACAAGGTAACTTTTTGTGGGACAGAGTTTATTAAATTTCCTGGTATGTTTGTAGACATTTTTCAATGTATTAAAAAAGACAAGCCTTTTGAATGGACTCTTCCCAAAACAATCACATTTATATGCAGTACAGTGGTACCTCAGTTCACGAATTTAATCCATTTCACGATTGTGAGGAAAGGGACCACGATTGTGTTTAGATGGGAAAGAGGCTGTGGTCAGGTTTATCCCCCAATGCTGAACTTGTGAACAGAAGCAAAAGTTTGTAAAGCACTTCTGTTCACAAACCAAATTGTGTGTGAACAGAAGTGAGCTGAGGTGTGACTTTACTTATGTACTGCACTTACACATCCACATGGAAATGCATGATTTCAATAGGCGGTAGAATGCTGGGAACATTTTAAAACAATAATTTTATTAATCTGTGTTTGCAATACATAATGTTTGCATTCTTTGTGGAGATCGGTACATGCACATAACATATTCTAAGTCCTTGGCTTTCAAAGAAAAAAGAACTTAAAGCAAAAATTACAGTCATAGTTGGGCATAGTGGTGCACACCTGTAATTCCAGCACTCGAGAGGCTGAGGCAGGAGGATTGCCATCAGTTCGAGGTAAGATTGGGCAAGATAGTGAGTTTCAGGACAGCCTGAACTACACAGAGATGCTGTCTCAAAAAGAAAAAAAAAAAAAACTCTCATAAAATGCTTCACAGTCTATAAATTTCTGTCTGTAGGGCATATTCTATGTTTGGTAATAATCCTATTTGTGGGTAGCTATAGCCTAAAATAAAAGTTTTTGCAAACATCATGTAAAAAAAAAAGTAAAAGGAAGCAGTCAAGGAGGACATAAAAACTGTCAGTTCAGGTTTTTGCAGGACAACTAGCAAAAATACAAACATAAACATGTTTGTGATTAGTTACCAAGGATGAATGTCATGGGGTACTCAGGAGTTGGTTAGAAAATTTGTCTTTTTTAGAGTCTTTTGTTTCATAATTTTGCTTCACTTGTGTAAATCAGGAACCAAAATGTGAAAGTATAACATACATAGCATATTGCTGAGGTTGAAAGTTTTTAATTCTTCTGAAAAGATGCCAGAAGGAGAAAATTTGGGTTAAATGAGGCCTCTAGTTCTATTTACAAAGAATCTCCATACTGATTTCCTCTGTCTTGGTGGGATTTTTTTTAAAAAGGCTATGAATCTTTTTATTTAGTTTTCATTTAATAGTATTATGAAGACATGATTTAAGAGGATTTATTATTACACATAATCATGAAGATAAATGGCTTTATGGAAAATTCATTTATATTAGCTCAATTGTTAATAATGTTACTAATAGCCAGACCTTAATGTTGTGGAGAAAAGAACAATTTTACATTCATTTGGAGTCTCTCTAGCAAAAGATAAAGTTCCAGTTTGTGTCTATTTCTTGGTACAAAGATAAAATGGCCTACAAATATTAAGTAAAAAATTACCATGTGTGAGAAATTATGTATAATTTCAATGGGCAGAAAACAAACTAAAAACTAAATATATTATGACTTACCATAGAACACTAAATAGACACATATTATTAACATGAGGCTCTAAAAATACTACTGTTTAAAATTTCAAATGGAGAAATTTTTCTTAAAAATTTTTTTAAAACACTACAAAGTCACCTAATCACAAGTAGTTTTAAGATTCAAGGGGTCAATTATGTGAAAATAGTAATTAACTCCAAGTTAAACTTTGGAAATGTTTGTTATTTACAAAAGTGCTTCCTAACTTGTTAATCTAAAATATTAATTCTGTTTGTGTGAAAGTTGGCAATGTATCAGTGCATGACTTAAGCAATTAAAAAGGTATATAACATATATCATTATTGTATATAACAACATTTAATGGCATATTTTATTTTTTAGAAGCATTTTGCTGTTGAAAATGGAAATTTATGTGTTCTATTTTATCATTAAGTTTATTGGTACAATTTAGATACACATAATGATCACATTAGTCCTAAGGAATTTGTACCTATGCATGATGTATCCTGGTTCCTCTTATTTCCCCATTCCTGTCCCCTCCCTTCATCTTCCTCTCTTTGTTTACAAAGCTTTGTTTCTACTTTATTCTTTGTTCATAGAGTTTCCCCCTATTCCCTTATTTACTTTTCTGCTCCCTCCTCCCTAGTTCCCCTTTATTTTGAGCAATTTCTTCCTAATTCGTAATACCTATTATCTACTTTGGTTTTTATTTAAACCTTTTCTCACACCAAAGAAACAAAGCAGTATTTACACGTGTGTCTGATTCATCTTACTAAAGAGTATGGTTTCAAAGCATATTCATTTACTTAGAAGTGACCCACATTTATCCTTCTTTATGATTGAGTAGAACTTCACTGAATTAAAAAAATCTTTTTTATTCATTCGTTGGTTGATGGGCATTTAGTATGTTTCCAAGATTTAGGTAATATAAACTGTGCTGCTATAAATATGGGTGTGAGTATATTGCTGTGATTTGATGTTTTTAATCCTTTTGAGAAAATACTAGAAGGAAAATAGCTGGGTCAAATGTAATCTCTAATCCTAGTTTTCTGAAGAATCTCCATACTGATTTCCACAAGGACTGTACCACTGTACCAGTCTACACTCCTACAAAAAGTGGAGAATTCCTTTTTTCCCACAGCCCTGAAGGCATTTCTTAATGGTTGATAGCTTGATGACAGCCATTCTTTCTGGAGTGAGATGGAATCTCAGCATCGTTTTAATTTGCATCTCTCAAATGACCAGTAAATGTCTTTTCATATATTTCTTTGCTGTTTGTATTTATTCATCTGAGAAGTACATATTCCTCTCAGATGCCCACTTTTGGATTGGGTCTTTAAATTGGGGGGGGGGCTATGGTTTTCAATTTTTTATACATTCTAGATAAAAGACCTTTGTTAAGGGACAGCTTACTAAAAATTTATCCTACTGTGTGGGTTGTCTTTTCACTCTATTGGTAATCCTTTTGGTGTACAAATGCATTTTAGCAGCATGATTGATTCTTGGGCTTTTGGATAAGATCAAGTGCAGGATGAGATATCAGTTGTTGAGTCTCTGTAGTATTTACAGTGCAATCAGGACTTTTTCATGAAATTTTTGCTACGCCTATGTCTTCATGATTTTTCTATATTCTCTTCCAGCAGATGTTCAGTTTTTGTCCATTTAGTATGATGTTGGCTGTTGGTTTATCAGAGATGGTTTTTATCACATTGAGATAAAGACCATATATTCCAATTTTCTTCAGAGTTTTTATCATGAGTGGGTTGTGGACTTTGTCAAATGCTTTTTCTGCATCTATTGGAGATGATCATATGATTTTAGTCTTTGGCTCTGTCAGTATAGTGTATTACATTTATTGATTTGCATATGTTGAACCATACGTGGACTCCTATATACCATTTGAAATCTTACTGAGGATTTTTGTGTCTAAGTTCATTTTTGGGAGATTGTAGTTTTCTTTATCAATGAGTCCTTTTACTATTTTGGAATCAGGGCAATGCTTGCTTTGAGGAATAACTTTGGGAGTGTTGCTTCCCTTTCAATTTCATTAAAGAGTTTCAGGAGTCATGGCATTAGAACCTCTTTAAATTTCTTGAAGAATTCAGCAGTTATTCCACCAGGACCTGGGCTTTCCTTTGTTGGTAGGGCTGTAATTTCATTTTCAATTTCATTGACTGGTATTTGTCTATTTAGAATTTTTATAACTTCTTGATTCAAGTTTGACAATTTACATATATCTACAAATCTTTCCATTTTTATGTGTTTTCCATCTTATTAGAGTACAAGTGGTTGAAGTAAATATTGATAATCTTCTGGATTTCCACAGGATCTGTTGTGATTTCACTCTTTTCATTTGAGTGAAATCCATGAATTTGAGCCATTTCTTTCCTTTTTTTGATAAAGTTGTCTAAGGCTTTATCAATTTTATTAAATCTTTCAAAGAACCAACTCTCTGATTCCTTCACTCTTTGAGATGTTTTGTTAGTATTGATCGCATTAATTTCTGCTACTATCTTTATAATTTCCCCCCTCATACATGCTTTGGGTTTGATTTGTTCTTTTGCTAGAAGCTTCAGGTTCAACATTCCATCAGTTATTTGAACTGGTTCTGATTTCTGATGTGAGAATTCACTACTGTGAATTTCCCCATAGAACTGCTCTCATCATGTCTCATAAGTTCCAGTATGTTATGTCAGCAGTATCACTTAACTGTAGACATTGTTTAATTTCTTCTTAATTTTATCTGTGATCCATTGGGTTTAAGATGATTGTAATTCAATTTCCAGGTGTTTATGTAGTTTATTTCATTCCTTTTGCCATTGCTTTCCCATTTCATTGCACTATGGTCAGGTGATATGTGTAGGATAATTTTAGTTCCTTTGCATTTAGTTAAGCATGTTCTGTAGGCTAGTGTGTGGTCTGCTTTGAAGAAGGTCCCATGTGCAATTGAGAAGAATGTGTATTCTGATGTTGTGGGGTGAAACAGTAGACATCTACTCAGTCCATTTTTTCACTGGTTTGGTTTGCTTCTGGTATTTCCTAATAGATTTTTTGTCCAGTTGATCGGTCTATTTGTGACAGTGGGGTATGAAGGTCCTCCATTGCAATTGTTTTAGCTCTATTTGATTTTTCATGTCTATTAATGTTTGTTTTGTGTAGTTGAGTGCACCAGTATTTGATGCATATATAGTTATAATTGTTTTCTCTTCCTATTGGAGTTTTCCATTGAAAAGTATGTAGTGACTTTTTTATCCTTTGAATTTCAGTCTATGAATTTCTTTTATGAGATAAAAGTGTTTCTCGTACACAGCATATTGCTGCATCTTACAACTTGATCAATTCTACCATTCTGTTTCTTTTGAATGGTAAATTGGAACCATTTCCATTGGTAGTTATAACCAATATGCATTGTTTTTTCTTCTCATACTATTTTTCTGTTACTGGAACCCTGTCTTTCCCCTCTAATAAATTGCTTGCCCTGTTTTGTGGCTTCTTTCTATTAGTATTTTTGGAATTGTGACCTTCCTTATCTCTTTCCTGAATATCCTTCAGAGCATTTTAGCAAGCAGGTTAGTGGTCATGAATTTTTTCAGTTGTTATTTGTCATGCATCTTTTTTCCCCATTTATTTTGAAAGATAGTTTGACAGGATACATCAATCTGGGTTAGGGGGTATTTACTGTAAGGACTTGAGATACCTTACTTCAAGTTCTCCTTGACTTGAGATTCTGTGAAGTCTTCTCTGACTCTGTTGGGTTTTCCTGTACAGGTGATTTGTTTCTTTTCACTGTTTTTAATATTCTATTCTTGTGCTGAATTTCTGTAATATATTATTGTATGCTTTGGTGTAGATTCATTTAGGTCATGACTATTTGGAGTTCTATATTCCTCACTTAGTTGTATGTCAAACTCTTTATCCATGTCTGGGAAGTTTTCTATCATTACCTCCATGGAGAGGTGTTTTCATGGCAAATGCACTCTCTGGTTTTCTCATTGACTCCAGTTAATTTTAAAACGTTCTTCTTTGCTTCATTGTACAGGTGTTGGACTGATTTTTTATAGTTCCTTGCTATTTTTAAACTTTACTTCTTTTTATAGCCCTGCCTTCTAGGTCCAATATTCTATCTTTGCTTTCATTTGATCTGTTGTGTATACTTTCAATGATTTTTTTTTTATGTACTGAATATGTGCTTTGGTCTCTTTCATGGCTAACATTCCTTTCTTATGTTGGGCATTCCTGGTTTCCTTTGTTTTCCTAAGTTCCTCTTTATTTCATCTCTGTCTATTCTAGATTAATTGGGAATGTCCTTTATTTTGATCATCATTTTTTTTAGTAAGACATTATTTTTTTCTTTGGCCACATTTGCTTGTTTTTTCACTCCTGCTGCTATCATTTAAGAAAGTCCTAGTGTATGGCTTCTGATTTCTGCTCTCATTGTGCTGTGGAATTGGGGCTTGCTCATCTTGGGTGTCTGGTTGCATTTTGTTTCTGCATCTTGTCATTTTCTATGTTTGTTTTCTGTGTTTGTGCTGGTAAATTTTTTGTGGTAGATAGCTTCATCACTAGTATTGAGGCTTCCCTAGGAAATGTCTATTCCTCAGAGATATCTTCTAAATGTAAGTCATTCTTGATTTTGGGTCTGTCTCAAGATCCTACCTTCCCAGTGAGAGGTTGCTATCTCTTTGGCTCTGCACCCCATCTTTTGATACTGGACTATGGTGTGAGTTATGACCCCAGACAATCACAGTGTTGTCTTATGAGGGAGAAAAACTGATTACTACATGTATGTCACCCTGGCTAAAGTAGTGCAATTAGCAATAGCAATAGTATCAAACATAGCCTGGCAATTGACAAATTGTGGTAACTATTAATTTGATAACTTTAACCATAGAAGCAAGCTCTACAGTTACATAACAAAATTCAACACATACCAGGAACTTGTGTGCAATGACTGTCTCCTTGCTAGACTAATTTTACCCTATTTTGGGATATTCAAGAGGGATAGAGAGCAGGAAAGAGAGAAATGCAGAGAAATATAGTACGGGCAGTGTTTAAGGCTAAGGATGGTCACACAACTGTTGGGAACCTGGAAGACAGTACACGAAAGAAAGAAGGAAAGAGAAAGCAAAACAATGTTAACAAACCAGAAAGAGAAGAGACAATGTTCATTCACATGAATCTACCCTAACATCAAGAGAGAGGGTTGGAGGAAGAGAGAAAGAAGGGTAATAGAACACAACAAAAATCAAAGTAAGAAGCCAACTGCTGGCTCACTGGGGCCCTCGGGAGCCAATGCCCTATAGCTCCTGCCCTATGGGTTCTTATAAATTGCTACTCAGTAAAATGTTCCAGAAAGTAGAGGAAACCTGTTTCAGTTATCTTGCAAAATGAACATGAATAGATCTCAGGATTTGGAGAGAGAAAATAAAATCTGTTTGAATATAGAACCTACTTTCATTGATGTGCTACATTTCTATAGCTATAAATAGTTAGAAACAAGTGTGAAATTGTATCCTCCATCCACCACCTCGCTGTGCTCCAAACTACTTCTTGCCTAGGGTAACACAAATCCAAGTCAGTGTCCAAAATATGTGTTTTATGCAGACGTTGAGTGCATCAGTTCTTTTGCTCTTCTTTTTCTATGATCTCCAAGTACAGTACTTGCCTGAGTGATTCACATGGGGCAGCTGTGACAGTACTCCAGCAATTGGACTCCAGTTAACATCTTTCTAGGACATACAAAGAGAAATATCTGAAAAATGTGAGAGATGGAAAGAATTTGAATTTCAGTCTTATGATTAATACTGTAGGCATCACTAGCCCCAGGTTGTAAGACAGACAAGAAGGCCTCTAAAATATTCTAGGAATGGCTCGGAAATATTTAACCTGTCTATGTATCTTGAATAACAATTTCACTAATGAATTCCCAATGTGATTTAACATTTGGTAATAACAAAAACATTAGGCGTAGTTCAGACGTAAAGTTAACTGACATGGGTATACTAATCATCTTTGAAATGTGAGCTTTCTAATCAGAATACTATGTACTCGAGAATAATTTCTGATAAGAAATAAAAAAAATTAGTGTGGCACTCAGAAAGAAACATTCTTCTGTCTTTCCTCTCTCTTTCTCTCTCTCATACACACACTAGCAGAGCCATACTCTCATATAAATATGCTCCTTTATACAGTGCTGAGTATTTAAAATTTCTTTTTTAAAAATTTTTATTTAAAACGATAAAACACAAAAAGGAGAGAAATATTACAGAATTTCAAAAAAAAACATAAACAGTAAGAAATCACTAGCTGATAAATTACATATTACTCTTTTAAAAATAGTTGTTTAAGTTGCAAAATTAAAGCACACAAAATGGACACTCAAGCAGTGAGACTGCAAATAGATCTTTTCAACAATCAAACAAGAACTAAGAAATATGGGTAACAATCCTGCACACATAAATATACATGCAGTTATGGCACTTCCTATTTTCTCTTTTTTACAATAGCAATTATACATTTTTTAATTAAAGAGACAAAAAAATAGGAAAATGGTAGAAATATTACAGAATTTCAAGAAAAGAAGATAAACAGTAAGAAATCACTAGTTGATACATTACATATCGTTCTTTTAGAAATAGTTATTCAAGTTACAGAATTAAAACACACAAAGTGAACACTAAAGCAGTGAGAGTGCAAACAGATCTGTTCAAGAATCCAACAAGAACCTAGAAATATGGTCATCAATCCCACACATCTAAACATACATGCAGCTATATCTTTTATAGCGCTTCTTATTTCCTCTTTTTTTACAATAGCAATTATACATTTTTAAAATTTTATTTAAAGAGAAGAAAAACAAAACAAAACAGAAAAAAAGGGTAGCAATAATACAGAATTCTAGAAGAAAGGAAGAAAAAGGAGAATGAGAAAAAGCCCCACTAAGAAATCAGTAATTTATAAATTACGTACTGTCATCCTGGATGTAGTTGTTCAAGTTACAAAGTTAAAGGGTACATAGTAAATATTCAAACAGTCAGACTACAAACAGTTTTGCTCAAAGATCCCACAAATATTCAGCAATATGGTCATCTATTTTACACACTCGAACTTACATGCAGTTATATGCCTTAGAGTACTTTCTTTTCCTCTCTTTTTTACAATAGCAATTACACATTTTGGTTTTATTACATTTGCAGTTCTTATTTACTTTTTCCACTAGAGACACAATATGATATTTATAAATATGATTCTTATTTATTTCACTATTGGGGATAGTCTCAAGTTGTCTCCATTTGCCTATGAAGGCCTCAAGATCATCCTTTTTTATAGCTGAGTAATATTCCATTATATAAAAATGCCACATCTTTTTAATCCATTCTGCAGTTGATGGGCATCTTGGTTGTTTCCAGGAATTAGCTATCACAAATTGTGCAGCTATGAACAAGGGTGAACATATATCACTGTGATATGAACTTTTCAGTTCTTTGGGGAAAATACCCAGGAGGGGGATAGCTGGATTGAATGGAACTTCCAATCCTAGTCTTCTGAGAATTCTCCATATGGATTTCCATAATGGTTGCACCAGTCTACATTCCCACCAACAATGGAGCAGTGTTCCTTTTTCCCCCGCAGCAATGCCAACATTTGTTGTCAGTTGATTTCTTGATGGCAGCTATTCTTTCCAGGGTAAGGTGGAATCTCAATGCTGTTTTAATTTGCATTTCTCCAATGACCAGAGATGGCGAACATTTCTTCATGTATTTATTTGCCATTTGTATATCTTTCTCTGAGAACTGTGTGTTCATCTCAGATGCCCATTTTTGGAGAGGGTCTTTGAATTTAGGGGGCTTGATGTTTTTCAATTCTTTATATATTCTGGACACAAGTCCTTTGTCTGAGGGGTTGCTGGTTAAAATTTTTTCCCACTGTGTTGATTTTGTTTTAACTCTGTTGGTGATTTCCTTTGAAGTGCAGAAACTTTTCAATAATGTGAGATCCCATTTGTTGATTCTTTGAAGGGTTTCTCGTGCAGTTTGCATGTGGTTCATGGATTCTCTGCCTACCCCTATGTCTCCAAGACTTCTACCTACCTTGTCTTCCAGTAGATTTAGTGTTTCTGTTTTAATATTGAGGTCTTTGATCCATTTAGACTTTAGTTTTGTGCATGGTGATATGCATGGATCTAGTTTCAGTCTTTGGCATGTAGAGAGCCAATTTTTCAACACCATTTATTAAAGAAACTATCCTTCTTCCAGTGGACATATTTAGCCCCTTTGTCAAATATCAGGTGGCTGAGTGTCTGTGTAGTTTTGCTTGCATCTTCTAATCTGTTCCATTGATCCTCAGGTCTATTTCTTTGCCAGTACCAAGCTGATTTTATCACTGTGGCTTTATAGTACTGTTTCAAGTCAGGAATTGAGATGCCTCCTGTCTTGCTTTTGTTGCCTAGAATTGCCTTTGCTATTCTATGTTCCTTCTGTTTCCAAATGAATTTTAGGAGTGTTTTCTCTAGATCTGCAAGGTATGTCAATGGTATTTTGATTAGGATTGCATTAAATCTGTATAATAGTTTTGGGAGTATAGCCGTTTTCACAATGTTGGTTCTTCCTAACCAAGAGCAAGGAATGTCCTTCCATTTTCTAATATCCTCTTCAATCTCCTTTTTCATCATAGTATAATTTTCAGTATGTAGGTCTTTTACATTTTTAGTTAGGTTGATTCTTAAGTATTTCATTTTTTTAGATGTTATTGTAAAGGGCGATATTTCCATAATTTCTCTCTCAGTGAGATTTTGTTTGTGTACAGAAATGCTATTGATTTTTGAGCATTGACTTTGTATCCAGCTACACTGCTGAACTTGTTTATTACCTCTAGCAGTCTTTTAATGGAGTGTTTTGGGTCTTCTATATAGAGTATCATGTCATCTGCAAATAGTGATAATTTAACTTCTTCCTTTTCTATCTTTATTCCTTTTATTTCTCTCTCTTGTCTGATTGCCCTGGTTAGTGTTTCCACAACTATGTTGAAAAGGAGTGGTGAGAGTTAACATCCTTGTCTTCTTCCTGATTTTAAAGTGAAAGCTTTCAGTTTTTGTCCATTTAGTATAATGTTAGATGCTGGTTTGTCATACATGGCTTTTATAAGGTTGAGATAGACGCCTTGTATTCTGAGTTTCTGGAGGGTTGTTATCATGAACATGTGTTGGACTTTGTTGAAAGTTTTTCTGCATCTATTGAGATGACCATGTGGTTTTTGTTTTTGTCTCTGTTGATGGTATATTGCATTTATTGATTTGTGTATGTTAAACCATCCCTACATTGCTGGAATGAACCCTACTTGGTCATGATGTATAATCTTCTTGATGATTTGCTGCATTCTATTTGCAATATTTTTTTGAGAATCTTTGCATCAATGTTCATTAGTGAGATTGGCCTATAGTTCTCTTTTTTGGCTGCATTTTTCTCTGGTTTTGGCATCAGAGTAATACTTGCCTCCAGGAATTATTTAGGGAGGATTGCTTTTTTCTCAATTTCATTGAAGAGTTTAAGGAGTACTGGCATCAAATCATCTCTAAATTTATTGTAGAATTCAGCTGTGAATCCATCAGGACCTGGACTTTTCTTTGTTGGTAAGTTTTTAATTACATTTTCAATTTCAATAGTTGATATTGGGTTGTTCAAAATTGCTATATCTTCTTGGTTGAGCTTTGGTAGTTCATATGTTTCTAGAAATCTGTCCATTTCCTCTGTGTTTTCCACTCTATGTGAGTAGAGATTTTCAAAGTAGGTATTCATGATCTTTTGAATTTCCACGGGATCTGTAGTAATTTCTCCCTTTTCAGTTCTTATTGCATGAATTTGGGTTTTTTTTCTTTCTTTCTCTTGATAAGGTTAACCCTTGATAAGGGTTTGTCAATTTTGTTGATTCTCTCAAAAAACCAGCTTTTGGATTCATTAATTCTTTGTATTTTTTTTTTAGTTTCAATTGCATTGATTTCTGCTCTAATCTTTACAATTTCCTCTCTTCTATGAGGTTTGGGTTTAGCTTGCTCTTCTTTTTCTAGAAGCTTGAGATTGAGCATTAGGTTGTTTATTTGTGCTCATTCTGTTTTCTTGATATGACCGTTTATTGCTATATATTTGCCTCTTAAGACCACTTTCATTGCATCCCACAGATTACAGTATGTTGTTTCAATATTTTCATTGAATTGTAGGTATTGTTTTATTTCTTCTTTAATTTCATTTGCAGCCCACTGATTGTTCAAAAGGCTGTTATTTAATTTCCATGTATTTATATAGGTTTTACAATTTCTTTTGCATTAATTTCCAATTTCCTTGCACTATGGTCAGATATTATGCATGGTATGATTTCAATACCTTTGCATTTACTTAAGAATGTTTTATGGGATAATATATGGTCTATTTTGGAGAACATCCCATGTGCAGCTGAGAAGAATGTGTATTCTGATGTGGTTGGGTGGAACACTCTGTAAACATCTACTAAGTCCAGTTGCTCACAGGTATGATTCAGTTCTGTTATTTCTTTGCTGACTTTTTGTCTAGTTGATCTATCTCTTTATGACAATGGGCTGTTAAGATCTCCGTGTATAATTGTGTTCTTGTGTATTTGGCTTTTCATGTCCATTAGTATCTGTCTTATATAGTTGGGTGCTCCTATATTTGGCGCATATATATTTATAATTGTTAGTTCTTCCTCTTGAATTTTACCACTAATAAGTATGTAGTGACCTTCTCTATCTCTTTTAATCATTTTATGTTTGAAGTTCACGTTGTCTGCAAGTAGAATAGCTACCTCTTCTTTTTTCTGGGTTCCTTTTGCACGGAATACTGTTTTCCATACTTTGACTTTTAATCTATGAGTTTCCTTTTGGGTCAGATGTGTTTCTTGTATACAGCATATTGTGGGGTCTTGTTTCTTGATCCATTCTGTCAATCTATTTCTTTTTATAGGTGAATTGAGGCCATTTATATTTATGGATAGCACTGATATGTACTGGCTCCACTTTGCCATGTTATGTTCCAGTTGTTTCTTTCTGCTTTTCCTCTTATTTAATTGCTTATCCTACCTGGACGTTTCTTCTGTTGTTGTTTTGGGGATTGTAGTCATTTCTATCTCTGTCTAGTATGTCCTTCAGTAATCTTTCTAGGGTTGGTTTGGTGGACATGAATTTCCTCAGTTGCTCTTTGTCATGGAAGTATCTTGTTTCTCCATTAAATTTGAATGAAAGTTTTGCTATATACATCAGTCTGAGTTGAAGATTGTTTTCTTTCAGGGCTTGAAATTCCTCACCCCAAGCTCTTCTTGAGTTGAGGGTTTGTGCTGAAAAGTCTGCCATGATTCTAATGGGCTTTCCCTGATAGCTGAGTTGTGTCTTTTCTCTGACAGCTTTTAATATTCTGTTTTTATGCTGTATTGTGAGAGCTTAGTTATGATGTGTCTGGGTGTGGATTTATGTGGATTTTGACTGTTTGGTGTTCTATATGCCTCACTTATCTGCATATCAGATTCTTTCCCCATGTTTGGGAAATTTTCTGCTATTATTTCTGTAAGTACTTTATGTATGTCATTTGCCTGCACTCTTGTATCTTCGCTAATGTCCATTATTCTTATATTGTTGCTCTTGGCATCATCATGAAACTTCTGGATTGTCATTATATGCTGCGTTGTTATTTTTAAAAGTTCTGTCCTTTACTGATCACTAACTGTGATCCTGTCCTCAAGGTCTGAAATCCTATCTTCAGCTTCCTTTAGGCGGTTTTGCACGCTTTCAATAGAATTTTTTGTTTCTTGGATGTCTCTTTGAGTTTGTTTCATGAATTCTGCTTGTTTTCTATATTGTTCATTCAAAGTTTCGATCAGTTTCCCATGCTCATGTACTTTTTTCTCTAGTTCTTCTTTAGCTGCATTCAACAATTCCTTTACTAAAGTTATTATTTCTATCTTTACATGGGAGACTACTTCTAATTTGATTTCCTCTATAGCCTGATACAGTTGTTTTTTTATTTCACTGGCTATCTTTTCAGAGATTCCTATTGTGTTGATTTTGGGGTCCTCTATTTCAATGTCTCCTATACTTGCTTCTGGTGAACTATATATTTGAGACTACATTTTGCTTTTCTGTTTTGTCATTTTCACTCTGCCTGGTGTTTTCTATGTATAGGAGGGTATCACACACTTTTCAGACACACCAAAGTCTTACAGTTACTTGTAGGGGATTTTATTACTGGACCTATTTATCCCCTGTACACCTCTATTTTAGGGGTATACTCACCACATTGATACAGTCAATCTGGTGTAGTACAAAGTTCACCACTTGGGAGCAAAGTTCCAAATTTTCTCACTCTAACTGGATACCGCTGAGATCTTCTGCTGTTCCAGGTGGGAGGGCGGGCCCATCTGTAGCAGTCCTGGGCAGTTTTCGGTCTTGGGTGAGCTTCCTCGATGTTACCGGTGGCAGGGCAGGCCCACAGGGGAGGTTCAGGGTAGCCTACCCCTGAGGCAGGCTTGTACTGAGTTTCAGGTGGCTGGGCAGTCCCACGGTGGAGGTTCTAGGCAGCTTACCCCTGATGCAGTCTTCTGCTAAGTTCCTGGTGGCAGGGCAGGCCCACGGTGGAGGTCCTGGGCAGCCTACGCCTGATGCAGGCTTCCGCTCAGTCCCTGGAGGCAGGGTGGTCCCAAGGTGGAGGTTCTGGGCAGCTTCCACTCAGGTCCCAGAGGCAGGGCGGGTCCATGGTGGAGGTCCTGGGCCTAAATTTCTTGAGAATTATTCAAATAATGTAATTATGTCATAGAAAACCAAGACCACACATTTTTTTAGCCTTATTAGGTAATTAAGATTAGATAAATTTGTTCCCTCTGCACAAATTTTATACTACTTAAAATAATTTAGTTTATATTAAAGTGCATTTAATTTTAAGTAATATATTCATAATTTGAAGCGTTTGTTTTCTTCCTTTTTTTGTGTATGTGTGTGTACTTGGGATTGAACTCATGACCTTGTGCTTGCCAGGCAAGTGACCCACTGAGCTAAATCCCAAGCCACTGTTGTTTTTCTAATATAACTTATACTGATGAAAAAGGAATAAATTTTAAGTAAAGATTTCCATGTTCCACGCAGAGATTATAGCATATATCATTCATGGTATAAACATATCTCATTTTTGGAAAGAGTACATAAAATGTGGTTGCACTGGGAAGAGAAGAAAGGGAAATAATCACTGGACATCAAAGGTAAGTAATGAGAAATACTGATAGAATAAGAGAAAGAGAAGTGAAGAGTTTGGAGAGATGAGAGGAATAGACATGATGCAGAAGGCCAGAGCACCATGATCTGAGGTTTTTCAAGGGAGAATTGTCTTCACTGAAGCGAGAACAAATTATGATTGTGTTTCTAATAACTTCAGTGTAGGCCAAGACCAGAAACTATGGGTATATTATTTTACAACCTCTATGGAACAGTGAAATAATGACAATGTACATGAATTATTAATATGTTCACACAGGTTAAATGTCTTTAAAATTTTTCTCTAAGCCTAGTTAATCATACGTCAGATGTGTGACTAAAACGTAAGTTGCCTAACAATGTACAGAAGGAAAGCAGCATCTGGGTCACAACTCAGTCTCTCCCTGCACTGCAAATGCCTATGGGTTTGTTGATGGATGGTGGCACAAATTGATGAAGTAGCACATTATGCGATAAAATGAATATAGTAGAATAGATAAAATATATGAAAATGCTTTCCTTTGAGATTTATACCACTGTACTGAAAAGGCATGCACTTTAAACATACCATTCCTAGCTTGAAGCGGGAACAGGTTAGAGGCTGACCATTCTGTGTCAAAATAAAGATTCAACTACATGAAAGCAGATAATCCTACACATGCACATGTGGAGGTGGGTATCAATGGCAGAGAGAGACCCTGTGAAGGGATGGTTAGGAGGATTTGCCATTGTACATCCATTCAGGTGTACTCCAATCCGCCAGGATGGTGTGGGCACACGTTTAGAATACATGGCACGGACCCTGTTACTCCTGATCTAGAAACGTGCACAGCAATATCCTGTGTGGAATACTGCAGGAAACATCAAAATGGGAGAGGGCTGAGGAATCTAAGCAAGAAAAGCAGCGGTAACAAGCAGCAAACAAATTAAAAATGGTTCTCCATGGCTGGGGCTTGAAGAAGAAGGTGCTCTGGATGAGCTTCTGAGTGATCCTGAGAGCTGATGTGAGCCTCGATATGACCCTGTTCTACCGCAGACAGTGTAAGCACAGTGTGCTCATGCTAGGTCTGTCTTTCACAGACACCTTATTTTTCTCAGTGATAAACTGAACTTAGCTGACAGTAACTTTTTTAAGTTATAAACATTATGATTAAAAAACAGCTTTGACTTGTGATAGTTTAAAAGACAAATGCATCTTGGAGCTGCAGAAAAGAAGTTTTGTTTCTTTATTTCCATATCCTATAGGCCATTCACTATTTGAATTTTTAAGATACTCACTTTTTAATTTAAAAGTCAGACACAAATACGCCCACATTAGCCAGTGCCCACACAGGGCCTGGGCCTTCACGATCATGTTTTCTGTCTCCCCGTCCCTTCCTATCAGAGGTCTTGAGGACAATCACAGCTGTATTTGTCATCTCCTGCGTGACAGTGCCTTTCCTGAGAGGCCTTGTGATGGGCCGGTTTGGACTGCCCTACAAATATCCTATTATAAGGAGAAGGAGTGAATTCTAAGATAGTACATACATAAACCAGTGACCGGAACACCATCCTTCCCAAATTATTTTCATCTTTAAGATTTATATAATTAACAAAATGTATAGCTTATTTTACAAGAAAATGGTTATTTGATATATAAATATAAAGCGACTACTGATTCCAATATACCACATAATCATAAACTTATTTTAATAATCTCCTACATTTCTTCCCCTGATGGTTATTTATCATAACAGGATATAAAGAAGTCTGGAAGACTACATATTTGTAAATTTTCAATCACAAGCCACATTTATCCATTAGACTCCTTTTTTGCTCAGGACAGTGACAGTGACCGTTGGTTTTATTCCAGTGGCAGAAATTAGAACTAATACCTCTTACGTGGTTAGTGAATAAATAGTAATCATTGTGACACAATAACACTAACTTTTCTCATGTGTTTAAGAACACACTTGTCTTGTGAGCCATTATAAGGGATCTGAGTCAACACCAAGCGTTAGCGGGGAGTCTTCTAAGAAAAGCTGTCAGTTTCAAAGCACTTACTGTTCTCCCAGCTGCAGTTTCAGAAAATAATTTTATTAATCAGGAATTAGCGAATGACTGGGAATGCTTTGGACAGCTAGCGGGAAAAGTTGGCAAGACAGGTAGATTGTTCTTGTTAACACCTGGCTCATCTAAGAAATACAAATAAAGCAATGAAATATGGTAATTCTAGGACTGAAGTTGTTACCAAAAACAAAAAAGAAAAAGCACCCAGGCCAAGTTTATTGGTTTACAATGAAAACCAGTGAAGACCAGATGAGTGACATGCTCAGCAGCAATCGTGCAGTGACATTCTGGACCAAAATGATAAACTCTGGCACCAGGGGATGGAGATAGAGTTAAGTGATGCAGCCCCTGCCTGGCATATGCAAGGCCTTGAGTTCGATTCCCAGTACAAAACGAAACAAAAATCTCTGACACATTCATAGGCTTGTCATCCATGTGTATGTTTACATTAACTCAACACCACCCTGCGTGGTATAACGTGCATGAGAAATACCTATGAAGAGAATGACAACGGGAGTCTCCCTTCTTTCACTAAGAAAGAAGAGACGCAGAAGGAAGAGGTGACGCACTGAGGCTCCCTTTCTCTGGTCTCTGATTATCTGAGGGACAAAGAAGAGTGGTGAGAGCAATGATTAAGTAAACTACATTAACTCCAAACTTAATCAACTTTGTAAGTCAAATTTTAAGGATGTGTTTTGAAATAAACAATTTGTTTCCTGGACTTATTATTGGGCAGTCATAGAATCCCCACCTGCTGATGTTGAAAGGGGTATTTAACATTGTAATGCACTCTTCCAAGCATCTTCACAGTTCTATTCCTTCTTCTGCCATGTCTTTGGTTGTGACAGCCATGGCTGTGTTGTATGTCACCCTTCTTGTTCTGCTGATTTTAGCCTCATAAGTAGCATACATCAGCCTGCCTAAAACCATGATGTTAAACATTAGACAAAAGAAGCTTTATATCAAACAATTCTATGGATACTCAGAGCTTCCAGTCAAGATTAAGACTGGGAGACCTGAAACCAATTCAGATAAATTCCTGTCAGATGGATGCTCTTTTCAACTGTGTTGGGCTCAGAATTCCTCTTTGTAATGGTGAGGAAGTAACCTTATAGTAAAAAGCAAAACTACAAGAAAACACAGCAGTGAGGTTCCTACATGCCATTCCCTCAGGATTACACCTTCCTGTCTTCAACAATAAGCTGAAGATGCAGATGGCATTAACTGTGATATTTGCTATACACAGAGCATATACAATGTGCATGATGTATGCTTCCTGTGGATATCATTCTGCATGTTAATAATGTAATCATGTTAGTATATTATACATATATATTTAATATATATATACATAATTGCACATATATGCTCCATCTAAACTTAAAAACCTTATCTAACCTTACAGAACTTAAAATAAAACCCCGATAAAGGTAAAATATTGTCAGAAACAAAAAGCTCTACAATACACAAAATATTCAAAACAGAAATCCAGTGGAAAATAGCTTTAAATTATCTCATGTTGACTGTTTTATTTACATTAAAAACTAATGAAATATGTTATTCTAAGAGGTTGTTGAAAAGTATGCAAAAATAAAAAGCCAAGATGATAGTATCTGTCTAGTACTTGCCTGCATTATTTCTGTGAGCAAGTCTAGCTTACTTTTGCTCTTTTATGGATGTTGATTTTCCTTGGGACCATTCTGCAAGAAATGAGTCAGTTTATAAACGTACACACTAATCACATACGAGCTAGGGGTGCAAATGTCCATGAGTGCATTTGTCTGTCAAAACAGTGATTTCGATTGCTCCCTCCCTACCAAACTCAGAAAAGATACAACCAGAATCCAATCTGAAACTAATCTGTATTGTTGCCGCAGTTCTATGTATTCCATGTGTACACAATTAAAGCTGAATATTTACACAAAGTCCCATTAATATCAGGACTTTTTCCACTGTCACAGCTGTTTTAAGGTCAGCAGTGACTACTGGTGGCCCCAACTGTCATGTCATATTATTCTCATATACAACATATAATAACCTTGTGACACACAGACAAACAGCCAGTGTGAGGGCTACATTCAGCATATACTTCGCCTTTTGTATTCATGAGTTCTATGTCAGTTGGTTCAACCGACTGCAAACCAAAACTATGTGGAAATAAAACATTCCTGAAAAATCTCTAAACAATAAAACTTTAATTTGTCTTTCTCCAAGTACCTGGCTGCATCCAGTTAAATAAAGCACTGTGTAGAAGTAATCTTAAGTGCTGTCATTTTGCACGCCCTCATGTCTCTCTTGTGCTGCAGTTTGGACCCTGTTTACCTCCTGCCTGCTTCACATCCTGTATGTTACAGCTGTGGTGGGCACATTTGCGCTGGACATGTACAAGCTGACATCTTGTCATTATTATCTGAACAACATGATATCACAGTTACTTATGTAGCATTTACATTCTATTATGAATTATAAGAACTCTAGAAATGATTTGAAGGACACGGAGAGATTGGAATAGATTATATGTAAATATGATGCCACTTCATTCAGGGAAGTAAGCGTCATGAATCTTAATATCCACAAAGGCTCTAGGACCCAATTCCACAGGAACCCGCTGAGCATCCCTGGAAGGATACTTTACAGAACTATCAGATTCCTTCAAAGCATATTTCAAAATGTGTAACTTTGAAATTAGTAACTTACTGTAAAATTTAACGTATTTTACAACTAGAGTTTGAGCGAAGAATGAATTAGGAGACTTGAATACTAATTCTGTGCGTCCTCAGCTAGTCAACAGCCGTCTAGCACTTAATCTCTGTGGAGTCAGTTGCCTCATGAAATGCAGTGCGTGGGAAGGATCAGCGGTTTCCACGTGCGCTTTGCGACACACAAGGGAGGCGCCGCTGGGTGCCTAGGGGCTGGTGGATAGGAAAACCAGCAGAGCTAAGTGGCCCAAACTCTGGGCTTCTTTCCCTGTGCAGTCAGGGCAGCTCTGCTTCACTTACTTACCTCACAGACATGTGTTTGTAGGAGAATTTCTTATTTAAAATTAACAGAATTTTAAAACCACTGAACCAAAGGATATAATGTTTAAGACACATCTGAGCAATAAATGATACATAATTACAGGAGCTTACCAGTTTTCTGTGTAACTACATATGAGTAAAGAAAATATTCCTTTTCTTTTGTATATTATTTTAGAAAATGTCTGAGGGGCTTAACAGGGTGATTTTACTAGCCCACAATGTGCAAGCATTACAATTGTCATTTGGCTTTCAGACTAAAATGTGATGGTCCCAAACATCTAAATTAGCTATGGCAAAGTTACCTTCATATTTTGGCAACTACTTGTTTGTGACAGTCCCTCAGAAGAGTATATTTTCCATATTTTGTGTATTCTGGGGATGAAGCTTAGTGTAACAGACTCCATCTCCAATGTCAAGTGGGGTCAATATGTGAAATAGTATTGAAGTCACAAAACTTGTTTTAGAGCACATTCACAGCAAACATATTCTTTTTGGTACTGGTAGTCCAAGCCTTTTACCCTTGTGTACAGCTCTTTCTTTTCATTTTTCTAACATCACTGTTCAATGTAAAGGAAGGCCTTGAAAGGATTATGAGTGCTTTGAAGAGACATGAATTCCTAAATTAGGAAGCATGGTTACTAATAGAAACCATGGTTCAAGGTAGTACAGCAGACAGACAGCTGAGGTAACTTCAACTAATATAATTCTAATGTCATTCGTACTTTGACTAGAACCTATGAGAACTTAATACTTAATACTAGGTCCTTCACCTAGAATTTTAGTGATTGAACTACTCATATGCTCTTTTTATTGCTAAAATGCAACCACATGAAAACACTAACACTATAAATACTATAGGTTTATATTTCCTTTAGAATATATATTTTTTTCAAACCAGGCTAGCTTGAATTATACTGCGTAATATTTGCATCCTCTGTGTGACTTTCCACATACTGCATTTATTTACATTGCATTTTTCCAAGTTATCTTTCTGGAACAACTTTGCCTTGAAAGTATCACTCATTGTGATATATATTTCATTGCCTTATTTCCAAATATGTTCAATTAAATTCAGCATTTTTAATTTTTCACTGAAATTGTTTTTAAATATTCCATTAGCTTCCTGTCAGAATAATACATATTTTTCACTTTAGATCTGAAGCACTGAGGTAAATCATTCTCTTTGGTTGAATGAAATCACATTAACTTAGATTTGTTTATTTATTTTTTAAAAAATAAAGATTATTTCATACTGAGAATCATTACCCAGTATTTGAAAATCTTTGTGTATGTGGCCAGTTCTATAGATTAAAATGAATCTTACAGTTACATTTAAAGAAGAATGACAGTCCCTGGATATAGGTCTTTACTCTTACAAGGAATGAATTCATTATGTATTTCAATTCAAATTTTTTTCTTTTAAAGAAAAGGAAAATCTGAGTCTCTCTTGTCTAGATTAATGAATAATGACTCAGAAGGATAGAATTTGAAAATTCACTTTCATTAAGTATGCATCTAAATTTTTAGAAATCTTACAGTAAGATTCACAAAATATGCTTTTTAGTAAGATAAATATTCTCGTTAAGATTAAATCAAACACAATAAATCTATTATAAAATGAATTTATTTTCTTCCATCCTGATTTAAAATTTTCTTTTTACAGAACTGCTTTTGTTTTACTGAAAACACTTTGAGAGAAATTCTGAAAGGATAGATCTTTGGTAAGAAAATGAGATTACCAAAATCAATAACTCATAAAATATTCTGGATGACCATATTTTTCCAAATACTTCAATAATAAATATTTCAAGTGAAAGCATCCACTTTTTAACTACATACAAAACAGTTCCTGAATACTAATGCTTAGAAAACAAGACAGCAAAAGAAACTTAGAATTTATATCGTTCAGTTTAATGAGATCATTATTTTGAAATTACACTAAATGCGAAGCAGAAAACAGATTTAATGTACATAAATGACCAGTATGATTAAAAGCATCATAAAATGTACAATATTAAAAAGTACAGTAGGTACCAGAGAAAGGTATTAAAGGAAGACACGGTACTTGTATTAGCATGTTTTCAGTGCCCGATGTTGCCCTTCATTTTGGAGAGTAGGTAGGTGCGTGTGCATAGCTCCTCGATGCTCGTTTATCTTCCTTCTCCTCCCCACCCCCTGCCTCCCTCCATCTTTAGATTCCCTCTCCACCATTTTCTTTGCTATTCTGATTATCATTTGTTTAGTTCATATTTACAATGTGCGATGTTCACATTCATTGTATTTTGCACATATACTTGCACATCTTACATCTTTTTATGATCCCTTTGCTTCCCTGACCATTTACCCTTCCTCAGTTTTTTAGATCATTTGCCATTTGCCAAAGATCCATCTCGCTGCTTCCTTTTAATAGTTTATATTTTTCTTTTCATTTTTACTTCACCCTACTCAAATGAGAGAAACGATATGGTATCTAAGCTTGGGTGTCTGATTTATTTCTCTTAGTATTATGTTTTGAAAGTGTGTACATTTTCCTATCATGTCTCTGATTCATCCTTCTTTATAGCCAGGTAGTAATGCAATATGAAAAATGCCACATTTTCTAGATCCAGTCACTCATTGATGGACAAACAGGCTGCTCGCGGTATCGAACTGTTGTAGGTTGTACTGCTGTAAACACTGTGCATTCATGCACCATTGTGATACGATTTCTTCAGCTCCTATGGGAGGAAAAGTGTTTTGACAGTCAGCCATAGATGTAATTGGGAAGGGTTGGTAGAGTTGTGAGCAAAAGTGGCGTTAGAGGAAAAAAAGTCAAGGACACTGGAGTTGCAGGGCCTGAGAAGTAGTTCAGCTAGTGTTGATGGTACACTTTGCATCAGAGGCTGCAGTTTAAATGTCACTTCAGTGCTCATTGTTTCAACTGTCGTGCTCTCATCAGCATTTACCACCATTTCTGCTTTTCCTTGAGATTAGCACGTTTGCTATTATATAACAAATAATATAGAGAGTGGGAGTTTCTTGTTTTGATTTTTTGAGACAGGGCTTACTACACAGTTCAGATTAGCTCTGAATCCAATATGTAGCCCAAGCTCATCTCAAAATCAGGGTGATTTTCATTCTTTTGGCTCCCAAGTGCTGGAATTGTAGGTGTGCACCAGCATGCCTGGTTTGCAGTCTGAATTTAAATATCAGCTTTTCTAAATGCCCTCAGTGTTAACCATTACAGCATTTTCCCAAGTTTTATTTTTCTAAAAATCTGTTTATTTTTCCTTTGAAATTAAAGATTCTTTTTTACTGGTTAGGTAAATTTCTAACTTGATGATGGTTTACTGTCACTCAAACATGTTTTACACCTGGTTCTTTTTTCTACTATTTTTCTAATATAAGAGAAAACATGTGATATTTAACCATCTGTGTGTGATTTATTTCACTTGGCATTATGGATTCAAGATGTATCCATTTTCCTACAAATTGTGCACATGAAATTAATTTTTGCCTATAATTTTGAACAGATTTAATGTAAAGATTTCTTTGTGTTTAGCCAGTATTAGTCTGTAGAACTTTCTAAATTTGTAGCTGCCATATTTTAGATATCTTTGGAAAATTCTCATGCAATAAGATTTCAATTATTGCTTTATATCAAATCTCTGTTCTCTGTTTTTGGTACATATATTAGCTGTCTTCAGTATTTCTCTTTATTCTTTTTTTTTCTTTTTTGATCTCTGCCTCTCTTTTGTTTATACAGTGAAATTAAAATATACTTTACTAACAAATTCACTAATTTTCTGTAATGTTTCTGTTACTAAAATAATGAATTGAAGAATTTCAGGTTATTGTAATTTTCACATTCAGAATTTTTCCTTAGCTCTTTCATAGGTACTTGGCTTCTAGTGAAATTTCTTATTTGGTTTCTATATTTTTACAGTTACTAATTATACTTTTTAAAAACAATGTAATGTCTTGATAGTCTGTGTCTACTGTCTGTTTTTTCTCTTGAATGTGGTCATCAGCATTCCTTACAACTTAATATAACTTTTATTTAACAGCAGGCATTTTGTTCCCAACACTGAAAAAATTTATGTAACCTTATCATCTTCCTGAGAAAGTAAGAGCAAACAGAAACACTAAAAGGACACCCAGGAATTCGAGGCAGATTTATTTTACCTCCATGGGCATTGATTGGGATCATTTCCATATACCATGCCCTGAAGGCCAGGGAGGGAGGTTTTTATGGGACTGCAAAGGGGAAGTACAGAGGTAGAGGACTCTGGTGTCTCTGATTGGTTCTTACAGTGTGAATCACAGTGACCAGTTAAGCATCACAGTGACCAGCTGTTTCTAGGAGATAGAAGCAACCAGAAGTGCAACAGGAACTGTCGCCTGGGCAGCTAAGAAACTGAAATACACTGGCAGGGCTGGGGGCCGTTTTCTGTTTCAAGAGGAGTTGATCATCTCTGGTAAGCAAGGTGCAAGTGTCACACTTCGTGACAGTCAAGTACAGTTGTGGCATTATCGGGGGAGCTGGGTTTTATTGCTGGGTTCCTCTTCACTGCAGTCTGTGACCATGTGGCTCCCAGCTGACAGCTAGACATATTTAGCAGGACCTGTCCATCTTGTAGGTCCTAAACTCCAGGGTCTGGCTCCCCCAAACTGCCACATTCTGAAGCTTCTCTTTGAGTAGCATAACACTATGAATACCAGTTTAAGGGGGAAGCGTTTTCAAATATCTGTCTCCCCACCAAGCTGAGCAGCATAGTTTCTTCCCTTTTAAAAGGATGGCTGCAATTCCGCTGCTTCTTCACGTGCTGATCTTATTTGCCTGGAAGCAAATACACAAATGCAAAGGGATGAAAAATAAACTAGAAGTTTATTTGCTTTACTTTGCTTCTTTGTCTCTAAAAGGTAGAATATCTATCAAGCCTGGTTGCTCTAAGAACCGACACTTGCTTCCTGTGTGTAATCTAGTTCCTCTGATTAATTGTTGGTAAATATAGCTAATAAGGCTTTTGGCTTGCATGAGAGTTTTGTGGATAGCTTTTATTAAAGTGTGACCATTCCCATTAATTTAATGTTTTTAAGGGAATATTATTAGATATATGTTGAATTTTATCTACTAAGTTTTATTGTATCTGAAAAAAATAAAATCATTATATTTTTATGTAGATTTTTGGTGCTATACATCCATTTCTGTTGAAAGACCTATCAATTCATTGTGGATGTATAGAGGTATCTTTAGATTTAATTCAGTATATTTTAATTTTATTTTTATATCATTTAGATTGGCAGACATTGAATTTCGTGCATGCTTCCAGATTTCAGTAGGTAGAGTTCAGGAGTCTCAAAATAATAAGATCAGCAGTTTCCCTTGTTTTGTTCTTCTAACCAGTATTATAGGAGATTTAAAGATTTGAAAATAATTTTCTCAGTCTTATCAGCCTGCTGACAATCTTCCTACTTTGATGTATTATGAAATATCTCTGTTGCTCTTTGAATCACATTGCCAAATTCATATTTTTTCATATTTGTACACTTAATCTAGCTTTGAACCATGTCACATTACTATATTCTCTTCCTTTTCCTTCTTCATCTTTTCATAGGCTGATAATCTTTATGTTTTTAGGTGGAGTAGTTTGTTTATACAAATAAATAATGCATAGATGGATTCTGACTGAGTTGCATTTTCCATGTGTTACTTTTTGACATTGTGTTAATGAGAACAAATTTTAATTGGCTTTTGGACTCAATATGTTTACTTCAATGGGTTGCAGAGGCATCAAAATAAAAACCAGCCTTGCATAATGCTTTGACACTTTAGAAAAAGATTCATAGCTCTTAAAGAACAAAATGCAAGTAGATAATGAAAGGAGCAACACAGCTTACCCCACAGACTGTTTTCCTATGTCTTGATTTCCACTGCTGGGATGAGTAGTTTTCTCCTCATCCATAGGCAAAATTGTTTTAGTTGTTGTAGGATTATTTTCTTTGCAAACAGAAAATTCATAAAACAAAATATAATAATTACATTCAACTTGTATATGTGTTGTCTTTTAATGCTTATAAAAAAGGAGAAAATGATCTCAATTTAGTTCATGAAAAATATAAATAGTACCACGTTAATGGAAGAAGTTGACGATGTACATAGCAAAGCTTACTAGAAGACCGCTGCAGATTCTGAGGACTGTTAGTAAATACTCAGATGGAGACAGCACTTGTGTGGCACGTCAAGTCCAAAGTTGAGAACACTGGGTGAGGCTGTCACTTGTCGGTATCTCAGCCACTTTACAGATATTTGAGAACCAGTGGACCTTTTAAATCAACAGACTGCCTGGGACTTCCCGGTCTTTAAATTATAAGTTAGCTGCAGATATATGAAGGATATATACATTCTTGTCTCTGATTAATATTTTTTTCTCCACTGTAATTTCTGCTACCCACTTCTAGAAAAGATGCTAAGTCTGTTTTAGAATTTCAGGTACGAACTCCAAGCTTCATTGTGCTTATCGTATTTATTCTTTTTTGTGCATGTGATCAATATTAATTAAGCCTGAAGTGGGTGATGGGTTTATTCAGAATGCTGAGGCTTATTAAACTATGACTGATTCTTTGATCTTAGGGGCTTATGCTCTTCAGATATGTAATTGTAGACTTAACTATATTCACAAATGTTGAAAGTGAGTAGGTGTCACCAATCACTGCTCTATCTAACAGAAATACTATGAAACTCATATGTGTTTTTCTAATTCTCTAGAAGCCACATTGAAAATAGTTAAAGAAAACAAATGAAATTAATGTTAATAGTATGTTTGATTTAACACTTTAAACCCAGACTATTGAAATTTTAACATATAAGTAATAAAATTATTAGTGAGATACCTGATTTTACTTTCATCATACTGTCTTCAAAATCCAATCTATATTTTTTATTACACATTTAAATTGGTATTAGCTACTTTGCAGTATTCTATAATTCCATGTAGCTGATGATTACTTGTGCTAAAAATTGTAAATCTAGGTAACAGTTAATAGTGGTAACATTTTTAATAATACTAAGATTAGATTCTATAAACATAAAAGCCTAAGTTCTAATTTTTCACAAAAGCACTATTCTTCAGAATATTTTTGTATAGAAACTATTATTTTCCAGTAACTTGAATATTTTGTGAATCCACTGCTGGAAAAACAAAATTTTGCTTTAATATTTTGAGTAACATTGTTGTAGATCACTTCTCTCAGAAGAATATTATATAAATGTTTAAAAATTCAATTGGTCTTAACATTGCTATTTGTATGTTCATTATTTTTCAGTAACACTACATGACACTCAGAAGATTTATATTTCTGCAGTTTTATTTTTTAAATAAGAAGTTATTTGCTTATTTGCATGTTTAATTCTTTGGTTTTACTCACATCACTATCATTTTATTAACACTATCCTTTGAAATACATTAAATATGTATTCTGAAGATTGTTCATAAATTATGTAGATGTATTGACATACTGAACTGTTTTATTGAATTAAATACTGTAAAATATTGTTCACAGGTTTCAAAATTCAGTCAAAGTCATTGCGGATAATTAGTGGTATAAAAGCTGTGGGAGGTTTATACATTAATAGATCAAAATATCCAGGAGTAATGTCTAGATTATAAGTGAAATAGTGAGAACTAGTCTAACAGTTTTATAAATTTTCATATTTCCTTAGAGCTAGCAATACATGTACCCATCTGCTTGGAAAATAACTTTCAGGAACAAGGTACCAATGAATGTGAAAAGAATCCTGGTAAGAACAATTCCACATTTACTGACCTGTACAAAAGCTATTGGTGAGTAATATTTTTAAATTATTTTACCCTAAAATGACTTAAGATGTACAATGTCTTTAAGAAACAACCAAATATTTTCACTTTACATGGGTTCCATTAAAATAAGTATCCCAAGTTGAAGGCATTTCTTGATAACACAGTGTCATGTTTGTTTGTAATGTGCAAATACCACAGTCAGGAATCAAGTCATTAAGGAAATAAACAAACATAATTTGGAAATCTAATTTGGAGCTATGGGACGTATTGTAGATGTATTCACTCACTTAAAACATGTTTTTGCCATACAATTGCAGTTTTGGAGTATTCTATGTAAAAAGAGGGTTGTTACAATGTGATAAAGAAAATGTGGTTCCATTAACTAGAACTTTCAAATTTAACATAGAAGCTATTTTATTATATATATATATATATATATATATATATATATATTGATATACTTTTAAAAGGAATTATCATTACCTACCCTAATTCAATTGCCTTTGATTGGTCTTAGATAAAAAGTTTGAAAAAACCTAAGTAGAATTTCTGTAGAGTTAATACTACTAAATCAAAAGGTAACCACATATAGAGTGCTGTTGTTTAACTTTTACTTTTGCAGTATCCATTTTATCCCTCAAGTAGCTGCAAAGTCACATGAGTTGTGTAACTGGAATACTTTTCTTCTTATTAAGGAAAGTAAATAATGAAATATAAATACATTCAGATGATTATTTTCCAAGGATAAATCAAGCTAATTATAAAATACTTTGTGAAATAATTCATACAGATCATATGCCTTGTGATTATAGTTGAGAATTTAAATTACATCAGCTGTGTAAGGATTTACATGAATGCCCCTCATTCGGAAGTGATTAAGGAAGGCTCTGAGACCCACTTGTCAAGAGCAGATAACTTGCTTCACTAAAGGCACATTTAGATATTGCTGGGATAATGGATCTGATGCTTTGGTGACAGAAACAAATAATGAATAATTTAGAAAATACAGGAACCTTTAAGCCAATAGTGAATGTTAACTTAAACTATAACACTAAGATATAAAGCATCAATATCCAGAACTCTTTTTGCAACCTTGATTGGTAGCTAAGGTTAATACTTTCTCACAAACTCCTGTAACAACTGCTCCATCTGTGCCTTGGTAGAAACAGCTTACAGTGATGGACTGAAAAATGTTGCTTTGTCTTATGTATGAAAAATATTGTGATTATCTCTCCTTTCTTTGAGTAACTATAAATTACAATTTCATCATTCGTACCTATTTTACATTTTACAGCATTTCGTTCTTTGAGATACCGGTAAAATATTTTAGCACTTCTTTCTTTTTAAATTTGTAGGCATGCTTCATGTACATGTGCACCAATACTGTTGAGAATCACCAAATACCTTCAGGAATAGACTGGCGGGTGAGAAAGCTGGGTTTGTGATGTTGACATTGGGGTGCATGTGCCCGGCCTGGGCCTGTGGAAATCTAAGTAAACCAGTGCTGCATAGGATGCATGGGAATGAGCCTTGATGTATTTTTGGAGGAGCTACAAGAAAGCGGGGCTTCACTCTGGGTAAGATCCTGGCAGAAAGTGGGCAGAATTTTGTGACCGAGTTCATCAGAAATCTCCTCTAGAAGAATAGAAGACAAAAGAGTGACCTCACCACTTATTTAAAAAGGGAGTGATGGCTGATATTATACACAACAAAGGACTGTTTCTCCTTTCTCATCTGGGTGCTCCTCAAGGATTTTTCTCTATTCACAACCGTTTATAGAGTAGTCTAGTTTTTGTTTAATTTACCAGAATCTACAGTAGTTTTGTCTGACACTGATGCTCTGAATGTATCGGCAGAAGAGCGCTAAGATCTAGCAGTAAATCTAGTTTATGTTATCCAGGCATGCCGGGTATGGTGGGGCGCCCCTTCTTCCCAGCACGCGGAAGCCTGTGGCAGAGGGATCCCGGTGAGGTTCAAGCCAGCCTGGACTACATAAACGAGTTCAAGGCCGGCATGACTGGATAATAGTAAGACTGTCCAAAGAAGGAAAGAAAGAAAAAAGGAAAGGAAGGAAGAAAGGAAGGCAGGAAGAAAAAGAAGGAAGGAAAGAAAGAAAGAAAGAAAGAAAGAAAGAAAGAAAGAAAGAAAGAAAGAAAGAAAAAGAAAAGGAGGAAAGAAAGAAAAGAGAGAGAGAGAGAAAGAAAGCCTTTAAGAAAGAAAGAGAAGAAAGCTTTTAAGAAAGAGAGGCTTTAAGAAAGAAAGAAACAAAGACACAAAGAAAGAAAGAAAGAAAGAAAGAAAGAAAGAAAGAAAGAAACAAAGAAAGAAAGAAACAAAGAAACAAAGAAACAAAGAAACAAAGAAAAGAGAAAGAAAGAAAAAAATCCAGAAATCTGCTTTGCCTTTTCTTATAATACAGTTTTATCCACATACGTGAGATGTTTAGTTTGAATCTCCACATACAGTCAAAAATCAGTGAAGTCTCTTGATTCCCTAAGAATGTAGCTACTGATAGCTTGCTCTTATCTAGAAATCATTAGTAATAGTGAATCAACACAGATTTGTATATTCTATGTACTGCCAATGACAAAAAACACAATGTGACAGATTATTTTTCACTGTAGTACCATGATCTGCTGGAAAGACAAACCGGCTGTGTGGGGATGGTTAGCACCCCAGGGGACTTTTGCCCGGAACTCTCTACATGTGAGATCATCATGCTGGCATGACAGAGCCATGATGTGAAAACAGAAATAGTAGAGTATGCACCACAGCCAGTCTGACGCAGTCATAAGTGAATATTCATCCTGATACGTGGCTATATTTCTCACCACTGCGAGTGACACTCAGGTCTGCAATCATATGTATACAATGTGATGAATTTTAACTTTTCATGAGATATTTGAGCCTATTTTTATAATGAATTATAATATAGACTATTATCTGCTTACATAATATGCTTTCATAAGTACTTAGTATGTGCTTAACATTTTATTTTTTCTGGTCTGAAAATTTTTTCAGACTGTTGCAATTTTGCAAAACAAAAATTCACATACAAGTGGACCTATACACTTCAGCCATTTACAGTTCCACTGTATCTGAGTGCATGAATATGAAATACATCACTCATCTTTGTGTGTCCATTGGTGAAAATATATTATTGTAATAACACATGTGAGATAAAATAAGAGCATTCCAATATTAATTTGTTATGTTACACTATATTATTTTATTTAAATAGTATTGCTGTAGATGCAGAAGTGTTACAGATTGAGGAGGACACAACAAAAGCAATAAGGCTTAATTAAAATATGCTTTATTTTAATATTCATGAGGCATAATCAAATCAGTCTTCCAAGATAAGTGAGACAATGGTAATTATGAACTCCTAATGCTTAAATTTATAAATGTGTGAAAACACTTTGTCACCTGAATTAGCACAGACTCTCAGTTATTTCATCACTCCTCGGATTTTGATAGATTACTGACTTTATTTTCATCATTTAACCATTGTACATTTAGAGAAAACAGACTTCCAGACTGAGGTTAGCTTTCACATTGTGACTATTCTTTATGGTTTTAAGTGTCATGGTTAATACAGGCATTAGACTCATATCTATTTTAGTAACTTCTGAGAATATTCACTAAATACTCTGCACATTTGCATATTATGTATGTCATAAATATGATAATTTACTACTTAAGAATTCTTTAACCAAGTTAGTATTCTGCAACACTGATAAATAATTTTTGCACTACATATTTTACTGATTGTATATTTCAATAATTTGTAGCATATTCATTAAAAAGTTCCACTATTACCACGATTTAATTTCAGAGGATTTTCATGACTCCATAAGAAACCCGTATCCATTAACTAATTGTCCATCCCCACTCGCTTTAACACAAGGTCCTTAAAACCAGTAGTCTTTTTGTATGTGTGGATTTGCCTACTTTGGATGCTTCATGCTTAATTTTTAGACAAATACAAACCCATTTTAGAAACAAATGTACTATTTGACAGCAATACCAGCAATATATGGCATTTCCAAATTCTCCACACCTTGTCCATATTCATTAATACTCGTCACTTTATTTTGACAGTTTTAGTGGTTTTAAAGTGGTATCTCAATGTGCATTTTGTAGTCATTTGCATTTCCCTACAGTGAATTAGTTTGAACATCTTAAGATGTGATTTTCAACTATGCATCCATTGTCTTTGTAGAATGCTGTGTATGTTTGCATCCATAGCCCTTTAGGAAATTGAGTTATTTATCTTTTAAAATTGTATGAATTTTCATGCATTTTATATATAGACACTGTTTTCAAACATTTTCTCTTACTCCATGTTTTCTTTCTTTTATTTTAAAATGAAAAAAGAATAAAAACAATACAGAATTTCAAAAATTTTAGGAGATTAACAATGATTTATAAATGATATATTGTTATCTTCAGCGTACTTGTTCAGATTAAAAGATGTAGGGATGAAAAAAATGTCCAGAAAATCAAACAATGAAAGCACAAAATCTTTTTAATGAACAGGGATTAGTAGTATAGTTATTTATCATATATATATATATATATAATATAATGCATATATAATTTTTCTGACAATATGATACTTTACATTAGAAATTTTGGAAAATGCAGCGATCAGACCCTGCTTTCTTTCCATTTGCTGCTCCTGCTATCTCTACCATTTACTTTAGTGTTTCCTTTGCACAGCTAATTACTAAATGAGGTCATTAAAGTTTTACTGTGAATTCAGTGGCAAGCAAAGAAGAAAAAATGACAGAGAATTTTTTTTTAATTTTGGAAGTAATAGGAAAAATCAAAATGCCATTATTTGTAGATAATATGATCCTTTACATAAAAGGCTCCCAAAGGAGTTCTACATTAAGACACTTAGAACCAATAAACAAATTTGTCATACCAAAATCAACATTTCTGTATACCACCAGTGAATCCAACAAGAAATTGGAAAACAATCCCATTCACAGTAGCTTCAAAACAATTAGATACCAAGGAATTAACCTATCAAAGAAAGTGAAAATTTTTCTAATGAAAACTATACTACACTGAACAATAAAATGGAAATGAACATCAGAAAATGGAAAGACATACCATTTTACTGCATATGCAGAATCAAACTGTCAACATTTCCATTTTATGGAAAGTGATATATAGATTTACTAGTATGCCAATGAAATTATCAAGGGGATTTGTCACAGAACTAGGAAAACAGTCCTAAACTTCATAAGAAACCAGAATAGAGCCAGAAAAATCCAAACACTCATCAACAAGAGCAAATCAGGAAGAATCACAACCCCAGATTCTAAATTGTATTGCAAAGCTATACTGATAAAACAGCATAATTTGGCACAAAAATGGAGATGCAGATTATTGGAACAGAACTTAAAATGCAGAAAAAAAAACCCAGGCACATTCATTAATTTGATCTCCAGAGTGGGGCCAAAAACTTACACTAGATATAAAGACTCTTTCCTAAGCAAGTGGTGCTTAGAAAGCTAGTCATTGACATGAAGAATAAAGACCCATATTCTCAGACTATACTAAAATGAAATTAAAATTACCAAAGGCTAGGTGTAAAATTAGAAACATTAGAACAGCTTGACAATGAAACTTCTAAAAATATTGTTGAAGAAATAGTCATTGGAAAGAATTTTTCAGTGGAACCTCGATTTCACAAGAAGTAACAGTAACAATCAGCCAATAAGATTATATTAAATTAAAAATCTTCTGCACAGAAAAGTAAATAACAAAGAGGGAATATAGCTTATAGAGTAGGAAAAATAAAACCACCAGCTATTCCTCACAATACTACCATTTGTAATGTGTAAAGAACTGAAAAATTAAATCTCTTAAAGGAATAAAAAATATGAACATTTGAAATTAATATGCATTTCACAAAAGGAGGAGAAATGACCAAAAGGAGCATAGCACATGAATTTTTGATCACTAGAGAAATGCAAATCAAAGCATGCCAAGTTCTTCTCTAGGTAAGAATGACTATCAGCATAACTCAAAAGCAGTAAATGTTGGAGAAATTCTAGAGAATAAAGAATCATGTAGTGTTGGCGAATATGTAAAATAGTACAACCATATCTTTATTGAGATGTCTCAAAAACTAAAACTAGCAATTCCATTGGATACTGCTATGCTTCTTCAGGTATCTTCCCCAAGGATTTAAAGACATCCTGCTATTGGTGACCCATGCACACCTGTGTTTATATCAGCACAGCTCACAATAGCTAAATCTTGGAAGTGAAGTGTGTCCATCAACAGCTGAATGTATCTTGAGGCCATAATTCTGAGTTAAATAAATCAGACTTAGAAACGTAGATATTTTATGGTTTCTTGTACAGGATCAACTCAGATTTTAAGTAAATGACAAGGCAAAATAAATATAAATGATAGAAGAGAGGGAGAAAGGCTTTGTGGACACGGGAAGTAGGGCTGGGGATGAGAAGAGATGAGGGAAGAGGAGGGAGAGAATGAGTGAGCAGAGTAGAAGATATGTTATGTATCCAGCCAGAACCCCCTTAGTATGTACACATTATGTATCAAAATATACCAATGAAATATTGATACAAAAGCAGGAAGAATTTACGAAGTTAAGGTTCAAAACTGTGCACCATTCCTACACATGTCAGCTGGGCAAAACATTCAAGAGTCATGAAGGTTAGAATGAATATTATTTAGTTTTGTTAAAAGTTCTTATAAACACTTTCTGTGAAAAATCACAAAGAAGATCCTTAAATTTCATACTATTTGAAGAAAATCAAATTATTTACAGTAAAGAATGCTTAAAATATGTTTTATTAGAGCAAATGAGAATTACATGTCATTGAATTTTGCTTATATAACTTGAGAAGAAGAATTTTAGGCAATTAACATTTTCAGAGATACATGATCTGTGTGTCTTGGTTGCCAAACTGTCTACTTGTGCTCATCTCTCCTAACGACTAGAGTTAACACAGTTTAGTGTTTACACAGTTACAAGACATTAAAAAGCAAATTGGACTAGGGATGCAATTTGAATGCTGCCTGCAACCTGCCTTCTGCTATTCCTGGCACGGTTTAAAATTTAACTGCCTTCTTTATTTCTGATTTTTCTTCCCCCAAAGCAGAATCAACAGCTTTAGCTACAGATGGGGCTCTGTATGGCAGTTACTGGACCCAGATGTTGCTCTCTGGAGCATGTTTTGCCAACAGCATCTGGCTCCTTCACTGCCTGGGTAATTGGCATTCCTATTGGTACTTGGCCTGCTTTTCTTGTGGACACTACAAAGTAGACTTTCAGAAAACATGAAGGCTTTTCCCAGTGGATGCTATGTTTTTCTCTTTTCTTTTTCTCAGTTTATATTTTATGAGAACATCCCTCAGAGATCTTAAATTATGAAGCAGTACACATTAAAACTTTCCATGAATTTCTTAAAGAATACACATTTTAAAAGCTATCATTTCTGAAAACATCTGAAGACTCTCAAGCAAAATCAATGGTAATTTATAGTATGTACTTGAAGGACACCTATGAAAATTCTTAGTAATTTTGCATATTTCATGCATATAACCCTTAGACCATAATACAAAAATAAAAACACAATAAAATATTAATTAAGATAATAGCAATCTATGGTACAATATCTTTTAATAATTAGAAATTTTTTTCTCTAAAAAAAGACATGGTTTTAGAAAAAAAATACTATAGGAATGAAGATCAGCTCCCTTTTGCAAGAGCTGAACTGTAGTTTACAGGTATAGCATTATACATGTATATATCTTAAATATTTTGTACTAATCTATTAGTTGTAGAATTAGTTTTAAGTGGCCCTCTACATATGTGTGTAAATACATTTATAGAAAAATTTCCAATACATGAAATTGCCTAATCAATGTATACTGCATTTAAGATTTGGACAGATTGAAATTCACAGAAGCAACAAGTGAGACAGTAACAGATATATGTTTTATATCATATCTTAGTTCCTTTTCTCATTGATGAGATAAAACACCAATTCATAATAAAAAGAACATTTACAAAATTACACAATCAAGGAACATTCTTCAACATAATAGAAGTCATTTACAACAGCCCAGTGGAAACAGATTGAATGGATCCTAGCCAAAGCTCACTCCCTAAAATCTGAAATGAGACAAGCATTCCCACTTTCACTACTTCTGTTCTAGAAAATGTTAGAAGTTCTCGCTGGAACAGTCAATCAAGAAAAAAAAAAAAGGGAATCCAAATAGGAAAACAAGAAGTTAAATTGTCACTGCTTGCAGATGACCCAGAAAAATTTCATGATACAAAATCAACAGAAATCCATAGCATTGCCCTATGCCAGTAGTCAATTACTAAAATAAAATTCAAGAACGCAATCACGTTTGCAATAAACTAATAATAAATGAATTTAATCAAGGAGGCTAAAGATCTGTATAATGAAATTATAAGATGTTGATGAAAATCATTGAAAAAGACACAAAATAGTGAAAACTTACTCCATATTAGAAGATTGAGAAAAACAATATTGTAAAAATGTTATTCTATCCAAATCAATATACAAATTAAATACCTCTATCAAATTAATAATGGTACTCTTTATAGAACTAAAATAAATAATTCTAAAATTTGCATCCAATGACACACACCTACACACACCACATACACAAATAAAATAATAAAATAAAATAGCCAATCAAAAGAGCAAATCATGGGAATTTCAAAAAGACTTTAAAATAAAACACAAAAGCTGTAGCAATCTACACAGCTTAGTATGAGAATAAACACAGATGCACAGAAACATGGAAAAGAAAAGAGCACCCAGTAGGAAATGCACACACTGCCATCCACATGATTTTTTACACAGCTACTGAGAACATGCACAGGAGAGAAGAAACCTTTTTATAAAATGGGGCTAGAAAAATATTTTAATATAATAATCAATTTAAATCTCCACAATTCTACAGCTACAAAAATCATCTTAAAATAGATATAATACTTAATTGTGAGATATGAACCCATAAAACTATGTGACAGTGCTTTAAGATATGTTCAGGACACTGAGGAAAATAAGGGTATTTTGAACAAGATTCCCAAAGACTAAGAATCAAAGTCAAAACTGACAAATGGAAATACTTTGAATAAAAAGTCTTCTGCACAGCGAAAGAAGCAATAGACAATCCTGACACAATCTAGAAAATACGAAAAAAAATTTACAATGTATAAATTGGCTAAGGGATTGAAATTTAGACTATGTAAAGAATACCAAAGTATATAGGAAAAATTAAAAACCCAATTATAAACGGGCAAATACCTAACTAGTTCTCAAGATGAAGATAGTCACATGATCAACAGGTTTGGGGAAAAAATATTCGGTATATCTAAACATCAGAGAAATGATAATCAGAAACATGGAAATGAAATAAGAATAGGCTTTAATAAAAATAGACCATAGCAAATGGTGTTAGTGAGCTTGTAGAGAAAAGGAAAACTTTGCATACTTTTGGTGGAAATCTAGATTATTACAACCATTTGAGACTCCCCCCAAAATTAAAAGTAGATCTGCCACATGTTGTAACTGTCATTCTACTGGCTATATATAGAACACTGTGATCAGTATATTATAGAAACGTCTGCACTTCAATATTTCTAATTCTTCTAGTCCTAATAGCCAAGCAATTGCTGCAATCTAAAAGTCCATTAGCTGATGAACGGCCAAAGAAAAAATAGTACCTATGCACGTAGAATACTCTCCAGCCATAAAAAGAATAAACTCCTGTCATTTGCAGCAACGTGAATGGAACAGCAGATCACGGGTTAAGTGAAATAATTCAAGCACAGACAGACAAGCACAGCTTGACCTCACACATAAGGAGAATCTGAGAGTTAGGTTCATGGCTGTGGAGAACAGAATGATGGTCACAGAAGACCATAGGTGCAGAAGAAAAAGGAAAGGCTCATCCGTGGGTGAGATTTAAGTTAGACATCCCTTGTGGGGAAGCACTGTGCTGCATGATGTTTACTATGCTCAGCAACCCTGTTCTCTGCATTTTAAAAAACTAGAAGAAAGGATTTTGAAAGTTTTCACCACAAAAAAATGATAACTGTGTTTGGATAATGTGTTCAGCCTTATTGAGGTGATTCACAGGTTATAAATGGATCTAACATAGCTAGGTGCTTCATTAACATGCAAAGTTTTACGACTCAACCAATAAAGAATATAGGAGAGGGAGACTGGAAACAAGAAAAAAAATCAAATGTATGCTTCTTTCCCTTCCTCTGTTTTGACGAAGCATAGCCACCAGCATACTTCTAATGTACCTGTGAGTGTCTAAATAATTATTCCTTTTTCAGTGAAAATGTTAAAAACCTCATGTAACTTTAATTTTATAAAACAAGAGACAAGGTGTAGATATACTTTTTTGACGAACAATTCCAAGATCCATTATAATTTCATCAACAGGTCTTTTAATTAAGTAAAATATATTTCTAATAACAATTGCAGAAAGTGAGAAAAGGTAAAAACATAAAATCCTGCAAAAAGTCTCTTATGTGAAGGGTATTATATAGCTGGAACATAGTAATAAGCTGATAAAGTGTTTAAAACTATGTTCCAAACTTATAAATGAGCCTTCTCACTTCACTTTTCTTCAAATCAGGAAGAAAATGGTTCGGGCAACATAATATTCTCAGTGGTTCCTGTTTCTGAAAAAGCTCTTCATTTATGTTTTCTAATGCTTCATGGTGGCAATCTGCATTCTTCGGCTTCAGCTGGGTCAGTTTGATAACTGCTTTTGTCTTCTCACAGTGCTTTTGGTGTTTGCATGTCTATCTGTCCTTCTTCCTTCTCTGCTTATCTGCTTACAGAATTCTAGTGCTTCGTAGGTCTGCATCTTCAAACTTTTCTAAGCTCTTCCCTCAAACTACCTCCAAAGGCTTCAGAATCACACTGTGACTCACAGTAACATCAAGCATCTCACTTTTAATAGCAATGTTCACAACTTCTTGTTTCTCTGACAAATATATAAGAAAAACAATTCTAAGAGGAGAATTAACTTGGGCTCATGGTTTCAGAAATTTTAGTCCATGGTTGCCTGGCTCCATTTTTTCTGGGTCTGGGTTGAAGCAGTCACTCATAGCTTACAGAACAAAGATAGAACAAAAGCAGCTCGTGTTATGCTGGCTAGACACAGAGCAGAGAGCGCTCGTGCTAAGCATACTTTTTAAGAGCGTAACCTCAGTATTCTGCTTCCTTCGAATCAGTTCTCTCTGCTAGAGTTTCCACCCCTCCTGATAGCATCACAAGTCAGGAACCAAGTTAGCCTTTGAAGACATTTCAGATCCAAATGGTAACAATCATCTCAGATTTCAAGTAGAACCAGTGCATAAATTCAGGCTAAAAGTGACATTTTTATCTTATTGCTAATTAAAAATGAAATTACACTTAAATTAGTTTAATATAGGTTTCACCTCAAAAAATGATGGATTTCATTTTTGTTTTGCTTCTCCTTTAACATTTGTTTTTAAAATAACTAGTTTTATATAAAATGTGACAATCACAAAATTTAAGAATAAATGTAATGATATAAAATAAGACCAAAATAAAAATGAGCCAGATGTGTTCAGAAATGGTGCATTAGAAATTAATTGAAAAGCATCAGTCATTGTTTACAGTTGCAAAGTTGCAAGTGAAGACAATTTGTATTGCTAAGGAAGCACAAAATATATAATTTAGGTTGATGGTATTTGTTAGAAAACATTTTTCTAAAAAGTGGAAATATATTTCATTGTGTAAAAATGGAAAAATATAAATGGTGATTGTCATTACTGAAAAATCTCTATTAACATTTTGTGAAAGGAGATTATCAGAATTTGATGGTATGTTCTTAAAAATGGTATGGGAGAGCCTAGATTTTCCTTATCTTTCCTGTTGCTCATTTTCTATTATGATTTTTCCTCCTTTTTAGATAAGGAATTGTTATATGACAGGAATCATTTTTCAATGCATTAAATTATTTTAAGATGTTTTACATGTGGCCACATGCAATAAAATTAATATATTACAGTTATAGTTAGAAAAATATGTTTACCTGAAAAAAACTACCAGCAAGATTATAATACGGAAGTTATGGTTTGTGACTAATGGTCCCCCAAAGCCAAATGAGCGTCTGGCTGAGGCTGTGGAGTGCTGGGGCCCTGTAAGCATGGCCTAGAAGGGTGTATCTCCCTTCTCCCTTGATCTCCTCCATGCTTCCTGAGAGGATGCCACGAGGTGCCTCTACTCTACCATGCCAGTCTGTCTTGGAACTAGCTACTGTGGACTGAAACCTCTATGAATTGGAAACCAAATAGACCTGTCTTCTTTAACTTATGGAAGTCAGGTGTTCCATCCTAGCAACAATAGAATATCTGAGACAGATTTTGGTGCCAGAGAACTGAAGTCATCACTATGAGGCTACCTGGCCATGTGGTTTAGAAGCCTTTGGAACTGGTTTGTGAGAACAATTTGGAAGGTTGGAAGATGCTAGCTGAAGAAGCATCCCTGGACTATTATAGGCTCATCTTGGTGTGAGATTTTCTGGTCAAAACTCAGAAGACCAGAATTCTGACAGAAACAAAGCTGGTGAAGACCAAGATCAGAACCTTAAGGGCTGTACTGGCAGTTAGATGCCAGGCCATGTATGCTATGCTTTGGCAAAAATTTTGTCTACATTTTGCTCCCATTCTGAGACATTCAAAGGAACTGAGATTAAAGACAATGAATTTATTAATTTCACAGGAGAAATTTCAAGGCAGGATAATGTTCAGGCAGTGGCATGTCTATTATTGGGGGATTTTAGCCAGCTCTACCTTGAGATTCAACAAGTGGCACAGCATCATGATTTCAGAAATTTTCATTTTGGCCAGAAATAAAGCTCTGGTAGAAAAAGAAAGAAGAAGAAAGAAAGAAAGAAAGAAAGAAAGAAAGAAAGAAAGAAAGAAAGAAGAAAGAAATGAAAGAAAGAAAAGAAAGGAAGAGAAAATAGAAGAGGAAAGGAAAGAGGAGAGGAGAGAGAAAAGAAGAAAAGAAAAGAAAAGAAAAGAAAAGAAAAGAAAAGAAAAGAAAAGAAAAGAAAAGAAAAGAAAAAAAGCAGGAAAGAAATGAGTGGAACAGAACTGAATGGAAAGGAAAGGAAGGGAAGACAAAGAAAAAGAAAAAATCTCAGTCTGTAATGATGACACAAAGGAGAATTTGGTTGCTGACAAGATAGCATTAAAAACCAAGTATCTTGGAAAAGGACAAAAAAAAATGATGGCCTAAGGTCATCAAAGGAACTAGCAGGACTCCAAGTTTTGCAGCTCAAATTTGCAAAAGTAAGAGACTTTGCTTTGAGAAGACAGACCCAGGGCACCATGTTCCAGGATGGTGGCAGCCCAGGGAATGGCAATTGTTTCCCCACTGTTCAGTTCACCATGCTTAGCTGCTAAGAGGTCTCTGCGAACACCAGGAAGTAACTGCTCCAGCTGGTGGCAGACCTAGTAATCTTTGTATATGGTAGTCATTTTATGTGTATGGAGAATTCTAGAGTTGTGGGGTCAGGAAGACTTCCACTGTGATTTCAGCAGAAGGCCAGGGAGCCAGAAAGTGGGCTCCTGAGGAGCTATAAATGTGAAGCTGAATTTGTAAAGGAGACACCAGAGAGCTGGGGAAGCCAATATTCCAATGTGGGATATCTGAGAAAAGCTGCAAGGAGTGAGCAAAGTCTGCCCAAAAAAGAGACCATGAAGGCTACAACCACCTGTAGTGTTGCAGGGGCAAGACCACATAAACACTTTGCAGTTCACAACTTGCTACAGATTGCCCTGGGAGCTGGTTATAGAACTGCAGGACTTAATGTTTGCCCTTCTGGTCTTCAATCTTGCTTTGGTCTTATGCCTTTTTTATCCCTGTATTTGTGCATTTGGGAATGAGAATGTTTATCTTGTGCCACTGTATGTTGAAGTTGTTACATTCATATATATATATATATATATATATATATATATATTCATATATTTATATTCATATATACATTCATATATATATATACATATATATACATATATATATGTATATATTCATATATATACATATTGATGAAAACTTAGCTTACTTTCACATATAGGTATTTATTGTATTTACATCTCCCTGGATAGACAATACAAAGGCCCTATATTTCAGTATAGTACAACAGCACACAGGATATTTTTCCTGCTTCAAGACACATGAGTTGAGGTTATAACTCCATAGAAGACCAGTTGTCTGCCTTGCAAAAGTCTGGCTTTGAGCTTCTTCATCTCATACATCTGGAAAAGGCATTGTGATGGTTAAGATCTTAAATATCTTACAATCAGTACCATGAGATGGAGGGAAGGGTGAGAGGGCAAGGGAGAAGAGAGTGAAAATAAATTAAGATGTATTATGTCCATGTATTGACAAATGCAACAGATGCAATTATGGTGTACTGTAAACATGCACTATCAAAACATTAAAATGTCTTCTTTCTTGTTTCCTAATTCTCTACTTTTCTTGCTAATCCCTCTTAAATTTTCTTCCCTGATGGTTTTAAATTGACATACTGAGGGATTATTTACTATATATAATTTTCTGGTTTGTTTTCTATTTTGTCATATTAACACCAACTTATTTCATATGTTTAAAGGTGGCAAATTAATAGTTACTGTAGTTTATCATTTTCTAGGCTGTATTTCATGTTATTATTATTGTAGGATGTACTTATCTAAGATAACAAAATTGTTCTAATCAGTTGTTATTCTTTCTGATATACCAGATTGAGATTGCCTAAGGGTCATAAGTGCTATAGGCCATAAATACTACAGGCCAGTACCAAAGAATCAGGGCCTGGTGAAATATGCAGCAACTACTTATCCCCAATAAATTGAAGAGACAAGATCTTGCAACAGACTCAAAACCCAAAAGCCAGTAACACCTGAAGACATCTCTAAGAAGTAATCATTTCTTAAGATTTCTGTAAAGTACAAATAAAGCTATTCACCATAGCAATTTGCAAGCATCAATCTAGCAATTAAACTAAAAAATAAAATAGAAAATGAGAAGACACTTGAGCAAGATGCATCCCCAGACTTGCAGCTCAGGAAGGGAAAACACAGAGTACAGTGTGGTGGAACAAGGTGAAAGCTGCCCACCTGGACTCTCTGAAGTGGTAACAGTAAAAGTAACAAAGCAGATTAATGAGGGTTTAGAAAAAAATCAAATCAGAAGTGATTCCTGTTAAATACAGAGATGGTGAACATAACAAAAGACATGGATAGTAATTCTGGAGCAGATACAGATTTAAAAATTAGAGGATCCTAGGAAAATGTTAGAAATCACAAACCCTCAGTATAGAAAAGAAATGGCTGAGGATTTAGCTTGGCAGCATAAGTGCCTGCCAGGCAAGCACAAGATCATGAGTTTGAAAGAAAGAAAGAAAGAAAGAAAGAAAGAAAGAAAGAAAGAAAGAAAGAAAGAAAGAAAGAGAAAAGAAAAAAGAAAAGAAAAAAGAAAAAAGAAAAGAAATGGAATCCATGAAATAGATTCTAATAGATCCAGGAGATGAAAAAGTCCAGTGAAAGTATATGAATCAGAATGAGCTAATGCGAAGACAGAATATCAAATATAGAAACAGAACTGTGGTTATCAAAAATAAAAAGAAAGATTTCTTAACAATAACAAGGGACCACAAGAAATCAATCCAAGAGCTGCTCAGTGATGCAAAGAAGAAGGACACAAACTTGATCAGAGTCAAAGAAAAAGCAAAAAGATGACTTAAAAAATGTAATGGTAGAATCCTTCCCAAGCAGAGAAAAAGAATTTGACATACAGATAATTGAGACATATAGACTTCCAATTACCCAAAATAAAAAGAAGTCTACACCAAGGCATTTAATAGTTAAGATTCCAGAAATTTATCACAAGATTAGAATTTTAAAAGCTGCTACACAATACAAACCAATCATCTATAAAGGAAAGCCCATCAGAATCATAGCAGACTTCTCAACAAAACCCCTCGGATCAAGGAGAGCTTGGAATAAGGTATTTCAAGCCCTCAAAGAAAACAACTTCTAACCCATATTAATGTACCCCACTAAACTGTCTTTCAAAATCAATGAAGAAATAAGATACTTCCATGACAAAGAAAATCTGGGTATATTCATGACCACCAATACAACTGTAATGGGAGAATTCCGTACTCCCTTGTCACAGACAGACCAACCAACTATGTGAAAAGTCAACAAAGAAATATCAGAACTGAACCAAACTTTTGAACATATGGACTTAGTAGATGTCTCCAGAATGTTACAGCCTATAACATTAGAATACACATTTTTCTCAGGTGCACATAGGATGTTTTCCAAAATATTTCATGTGAGTTGGGGATTTTCAGTGCCATAGCCCCTACCTGACAAGCATGACGTAATGAGTATGATACCTGATATCAAGTAAGTAAGTAAATAAATAAATGAAGGATCCTTAAAAATAGATCATGTACCAGTTCACAGAATATTCTTAAGCAAATGCAAAGGAATTGAAACTATCATACTCATATTATCAGATCATAGTACAATGAAATTGGAAATTAATGGTAAAAGAAGCCACAAGAACTTCATAACCACATGGAAAACCAATGGGTCACAGATGAAATTAAAGAAGAAAGTATACTTTCTCCAATTAAATGATGATACCAATGGAATTTATAAGAACTTATGGGGTGCAGTGAAATGAGACACACAAGAGGAATTTATAATGGTAAATTCCCATATCAGAAAAACAGCAAGCTCAAATAACCTAATATTGAACCTCAAGATTCTAGAGAAAGGAGAGCAAGTCAAGTACAAAGCTTATATGAGGGAGGAAATTATGAAGAACAGAGCAGAAATTAATGCAGTGGAGACTAAGAAAACAACACAGAGTCAATGCATCAGAGTAGGCTCTTTGAGAGATTAAACAAAATTGACAAACTCTTAGTCTGCCTTATCAAAAAAACAAAGGAAAGACTGAAATCCATATAGTTGGGAATGAAAAGGGTGAAATCACAATAGACCCTGTAGAAATCCAGAAGATCATCAATATCTACTTTGAGAACCTTAATCAAACAGAAAACAAAAGAAATGGACAGATTCCTAGTTAAATATGAATTATCAAAGATGAATTAAGAAGATAAAAAATTTTAAATAGAGCAATACCAGTCAATGAAACTGAAGATGCAGCCAAAAATTAACCAACAAAGCAAAATTCAGGCCCTGATGGATTCCTTGTTCATTTCTGTAAGAAATATACAGAAGACCTTATGCCGTAGCTTCTCAGAGTCTTTAATTAAATGGAAAGGGAAGCAATACTCCCAGAGTCATTCCAAGAGCACTATCCTGATAACAAAACCATGAAAAAGTCAACCAAAAAAAGTAAACTACAGGCCAGTTTCCTTAATGAATATACGTGCAAAAATTCTCAATAAGATATTGGCAAACAAAATGCAGCAAATCATCAAGATTATACTCCATTACCAAGCTGTATTTATCCCATGGATGCAGGAATACTTTAACATATGCTAATTAATTAATGTAATAAACCATATTAACAAAGTCAAAGACATAAAACAAGATCATCTTAATAGATGCAGAAAAAACATTTGACAAAGGAAATCCCTTTCATGATAAATTCTTGCAGAGAAAAGGAATAGCTAATCTTTATCTCAATCTGATAAAAACAATCTACAACAAATAAACAACCAGTATCATATTAAATGGACAAAACTGAAAGCTTCCACTCTAAAATCAAGAAAAAGACAAGAATATCCACTGTCACCACTCTTATTCCTTATACTTCTGGAAACATCAGACAACAGAAAGAAATAAAAAGAATAAGGATAGGAAAGGAAGAAGTTAAACTTTCAATCTTTGCAGGTGACATGATACTCTATGTAGAAGACCTCAAAAAATCCACCAAAAGCCTTTTAGAATTATTAACCAAATTCAGTAGCACAGTTGGATACAAAGGTGACAATTAAAAATCAAATTCCTGTGCACAAATAGCAAATTCAGTGAGAAAGAAATGAAGGAAACCACAGTTTTCATAGTACTACCCAAAAAATTTTAGTACCTAAGTATTGATATAATGAAGGATATAAAAGAATTTTACACTGGAAACTACAATATTCTGAAAAAGGAGATGGAAAATGATATCAATAAATAAAAAGCCCTTGTTCTTTGATACAAAGAATGAATACAGTAAAAAAAAGTAAAAGCCATGTTTTCTAAACTTTAACAGAGATTTAATGCTATCCTAATCAAAATTCTAACAGCATATCTCACAGAACTAGATAAAACAATAAAACAATCTAAAAATTCATTTACAATCAGAAGAGACCTAGAACAGAAAAAGTAGTTCTGGGCAAGAAAGGTCAGGCACAGAGCATTGTAATCCCTGAACTGAAATCATACTACAAAGCTACTCTGAGAAAAACAGCATGGTACTGGAAAAAATCATGTCCAAAGATCATCCAAACAGATTAGAAAATGAGGAGACAACCCCAAATGTTTCCAGTATCCTTATCTTTGACTAAGGAGACAGACACCTTCACTAGAAAAAAAGTTCTTTAAAAATGGTGCTGTAAATACTGACATTCCACATGCCAAAGATTAAGACAGACCCATGTCTTTCACCATACACTAAACTAAATTGAAATGAATGAGTGATCTAAATAATAAGACAGGAATGTTAAATCTTCTGTAAGATAGAATAGGTAGAACTCTTGAAGACATTGGTGTAGGCCAAGACTTTATATACAAAACCCTGATCACATAGGAGTTATCACAAAGAATCAACAATGGGATCACATCCTATTAAAAGCTTTTTTTGCACAGCAAAAGAAATCACCAATGGAATGAAAAGGCAATCCACAGGCTGGAAAAATATTTTCCAGCTAGACCTCAGACAAAGCAATAATATCTAGAATATATAAATAAGTGAAAAAATCAGACCCCCACATTTAAACACTCATTCCAAAAATGGGCTTCTGAAATGAATAGACACTTCCCAGATTAAGAAGTAGAAATGGCAAATAAATACATGAAAAAATGCTTAACATCATTTGTCATTCAAGAAATGCTAATTAAAACAATACTGAGATTCCATCTCACTCCAGAAAGAATGACCATGATCAAGAAATTAACCAGTAACAAATACTGGCGGGCTGTGAGAAAAAGGGACACTTCTTCATTGTTGGTGACAGTGTAGACTGGTGCAACCACTGTGGAAATCAGTGTGGAGACTCCTCGAAAACCAACTAGGTCCAGGGATATAGCTCAGAGGCACAGTGCCTGTCTCATAAGCACAAGTTCATGAGTGTGATTTTCGGTAATGAAAAAATAAACAACTAGGAGTTCCGTTTGACCAAGCTATTTCCCTTCTTGATATCATACCACAGTCATCTATGCCCATCCATGTTTATAGTAACAAAATCTGTAATAGCTGAATCTTGGAAACAACCCAAATGCCATCGATCAATAACTGGATAAAAAAGTTTTTCATTTTGTTTTGTTTTTGAGGGCTTTTTAATACCATAAAAAAGAAAAACAAAATATTTCAAAGTAAGCAAATACATCTTGCAGTTATACTCTTAAGTGAAATAAACAGAACCCACATATAAATACCACATTGCTTCTCGGGTGTGAGAAGCCAAAAGTGTGAATAGGGGCCAAAATGTATAATGGATATTGGGGAATGGTAAGAAAATGTTCAAATAGGAAGAAGAGGAAGGGACGGGGAAGAGGAAAGGGTAGAAAGAGAAAAGAAAATAAAGAGAATATGAAAAAATGAAAAACTTTCTATATGATGAGATAAAGAGGGTAGAATTGAGGTGAGGGAAATGGGGAAAAAGGGAGAAACAGTTTGTTGATACGTCAATACCTGTTCCACTTCCCTATGGTGAGTGTTAGCATTAATTATGTGTATCTAAAAGATATCAGTAAAATTAAAAAGTCCTTAAAAAGCAAATTATCCTCCAGGTTTGCACCTTCTCTATTAATTTCCTTCTGCCCTTCAATATACTTGTAAAGTGCTGGTGCTTCTTCCCTGAGGTTCAGAGGCCAGGCTTTTGGAAGCTGTTTGGTCACGGGGGCGCTGTCCTCCTCCCTGGATTCGTCCATGGCTGAGATCATAGCTGAGCCGGCTGTCAGAGGTGGGGTCAGAAGGGACAGGCTCCTGAAGGTGCCAACTGCGAAGGGGGTTCTGGTGTCGGCTCCTCCCTTCTCTCTGTTTGCCTCTGTCAACCATGGGCTGAGCAGCTTTCTCTGTCTTACCCGCTCACCACGTCTTTTCCGAGGGGTTTGTGCAGTGAATGAATCATCCGAATCTGCAAGCCCAGCTAGACCTCTCCTCTTTAAGTTGCTGCTGTCCAATATTTTGTCCCAGTTATAATAAAGCTGACTAATGCCAACACTTAGTAACAATTTGTGAATAAATAATGACTCAAGTAACATTATAAAGAATAAGTGAGCACATTCATATTAATTTAAGCATTCTCAGGGGACATGGAGTGTTTGTTGATAGTTACTAAGCACCTTTGTCTTCATTGTCACAGAATGCTTGTTTTAGAGAGTTACTGGACCTTTTATCATTTTATTATCAACTAGTAGATCCATTGTGAAAACAGTTTAACAGTGGGGGGTTAATGCTATTCATTTTGTCTAAATGCCAGTTATTTTCTTGCAGTGAAATAGGTGCTCTCAAGTAAACACTGTGTTTTTACATAGCATTTCTCAGCTATTGAAATCATGTAGACAGTGTTTTCCTCAGAATCTATATTTCTCTCCACTTGTTCCGAGAAGCCCATTTTATTTCTACTGTTGACACTTTCTGTATAGATTTCTTCTGTCTTTGATGTATTTGTGATGTGTTGGTGCTTCTTCTCTGATCACATTCTGTTCAAGGTTTTCCTTTTCAGTGGAGATATATTGACTGCAGTTAAGATCCCAGATGAGCCATGTTGTTAAATGCTTCTGTAAAATTTTAGTTTTAAAGTAGTTTGGAGATTATAGAAGTGTGTGGGAAGTATAGGAAATTCCCACATTTCTCCTTTCTCCCTTCATACACACATTTTCTTCTTCTGTTATTGATATCTGTCATTTAGTGTGCTAATTTGTTACAATTTGTGAGCCAATATCAATGCATTGTTGTTAACTAATGTCCAAATTTTGCATAAGACTTTGCTCTGTATTCTGTGGGTTTTGACACACTCATCATGTAATGCATGCACCATAATGGTGCAAAATATAATTAGTTTCATGCTCCTAAAAATGCTGTCTCCTACCTTTCTCCTCCTCTCCCACTGCCCTGGGAACATTAGCCACTGTGTTCACTTTATCAGTTCTATAATTTTACTTTCTGCAGAATAACATGGAGTTCCAATCATATAATAGGTACAGTCCTCCAGGGTACCTTCTTTCATTTAGCAAAACATGTTGCTTTGCATAGCTTCATTTCATTAATGATTTGATGATTTCACTTGATTAATGAGTTCATTTCATTATTGAATAGCAATTCTTTGTTTGGATGCAACAATTTTTTTAAAAAATTTATTTTATCTATTGTGAAGGAGGTATTGTTTGATTACGATTTTTGAAATAAAGAATAAACTAATGTAAACTACAAAGAAGCTTTCATGTAGATTTACTTTTTCAACTCACTTGAGTAACTACAAAAAATGAGATTTCTGTACTTCTAAAATGCCTTCTTAACTTTGTAAGAAATTGTCAGCTTGTCTTGCAAAATGAATGTAGCATTTTGAATTTTTAAAACTGCACAGGTGAGACAATTGCAACTCTTATCAGTTAGTACTTTTAGTGTTGTGCATGTTACTTGTACCAAGTCTGCAATGCTGTCTTATTCTGTCTTACCATTCTCAAGAACATAAGAGGCTGAGAATATTTTCCTAAGTTTATCTCTCATCTGTGTATCTTGTCCTGTGAAATGTCAGTTCAGTATTGTGTCCAGTTTTAAACTGAGTTTTTATTGTTTAGATTAGAAATTTATTTTTGAAGCAAGTTATCTTCTATGTTTTAGTTTAACATTAATTTAAGACTTTGCTTCAGTTTGAGCTACCATTTTTAACACTGTGTTTCTGAAACAAGTCTGGGTCATCACTGAACATTCAACATTTCACTTGAATTAAAATGAATTCTCCTTATTTTTCTGCCTTCTTTTGAAAGACCTACAGTATCAAATAAGTTCTTTGTACAAAGGAAGAATTATAAATATTAATCTCCCTATTCCACATTTTTATCCCTAATTTTATTACCCAACATTTCCAAAGTTTTAAAAAGTTTTTCTTTAAGAAATTCCAATCAAATTCTAGAAGATATCAAATAATCTAGTAATGGAAATTCTAGTCTTTCTTGTCAACATGACCTAGTTTATCTTATTGTATTATTTCCTAAATTATTATGATGATTTGTACTAGAATTAAAATCCAACTCCACTTGCTGATGCCAATATGTCAATAATATTATGTCAAACATACTCAGATTAACTTTGGAAGATGTTAGTATAGAGGAATTCCTAACCAGTAGAGAAGAAAAGATTTCTCACATTTTATTTATCAGGGATTTTATTAAAATGTAAATTCATGAAAATAAAAAGGAATATGAGCCAAAATATAAATTAATAAAGTATAATTTTTATGACAATTAAAAACAACAAATCAAAAGCAACTGTGTATTGTTTAAATATTTATCTAGATACAATTGTGAAGAAAGATTTGGTATGGATGGACCATGTTTCAGTATAGTGATTCCTAGTGAGAGAAAATTGAAAATAAGTGGGCAGACATTCACAAAGTATTTGAAGTAACTTGAGAATAGTTACTTTTAATAATGATAAGGTGTGCACATATAATGACATTTTTAAAAATCACAAAACAATTGGATTCAGTTAATATTATTGTAGCATGTGAAATGACAAAAACTATTAAAGAAATTTAGAATTATAGATTTGTGCCTATGTTTGAGAAAGTGGAATACCAATAGAAGAAAGTAGATGAAAATACATTCAATTATGAATATATATTAAATTCTAGAGTTTGTTGATTTCTGTCTTATAGTTCTAGTTTCTACCAATCACAGCCTTATTTGTGCTTTAACTGGTGGCTGCAATAGTACCATTTCCTGAATGCTTTTGCTGTATTCATTAAACTATTAAAATAATATTAACATCATTTTATAATTTTTTGATATTATAGACTGTACCCAAACTTCACACTAAGCTATATCCCCATGCTCTTTTTATATTGATTTTATTTCATTAATGAGTTAGTGAATTAATTTTGGAGACAGTGCTCAGTTTTTAAAGCTTTCTTCTAAAATGATCATATACAAAATAAACAAAAAATTTTATGAAATAAAATTAGAACATTTCAAGATATCTTAAAATATTATTTTATACATACCTGTATATGTATTCCATCTGTAAATGGAGGAACATATTATTCAAGCTGCTTTGAGGAATAAGGAAAACAACTCATTGAACTGGCAGCTCAGAGATAAGAGGAAGGGTATAGTAGGAAACAATCCCATTTCTTGGAGAGTCCCTTGGCTCTACCACATTCTGTCTACCGAACGTGCCCGTAAACTCACTGTGGCTAGAACATTAACCCAACCTCACACCCGAAGCATCATTTCAGTAGTGGCTCATCAAAGCAAGCAAGTTCTCGCGAGATCGTAGGAACGCCAATCTCGCCACAGCAACCCTGGCCAGCCCGCGTGCCTCCTCCAGACCCAGGAGTGGAGGGAGTGAACCTGCTGCACCGCCGGGAACACTTGTACACCACCGCGGCACGAATCCTGCGGCGGCAGAGGCAGACTTACTCTGTCTTGTGTGTCGTTTAAGCTTCAAGAATTCTATACACTAGCCAGAGTTGAAGATGCAGCCTAAACTGAAAGCTTTGTGCACTCAGCCCTCCCCCTGGTATGGGGCATTGGCATGAGATGAACTGCTTGTTGAACACGGCAAATCCAGAGAGGGAGCCCTGGTGTAAAACCCACTGCAGGAAACGGGCCATGCGAGTTTACTACAGAGGGGACCATACGGCTAATATCAAATAGGCTGCTTTTCTAGGGGTACTGTTTAGACTCTATTTGAAACTCAAAAAGACTGATCTGGATAGGTTACATTACTTATTTAGATTTTTTTTTTCGTCTTTTTGAGTCAGGGTCTCGCTATGCTGTTCAGGCTGGCCTTGGGCTCACTTTGTAACCCAGGCTGGTCTCGAACTTGCCACAATTTGCCGACCTCAGCCTCCCAAGTGCTGGGATTACAGAAGTGCACAACCATGCCCAGCAACTTATTTAAAATTTAAGAGGATGCAAATACAAATAATAAATGTTATTAAATCAGTGTCTACAAGGCTACATTGATTGATGTTTAAAAATAGAGAAAACTAGCAAGCATACAAAATTCCCTATAAAAGATCAGCATGTGTGTTCTCCCTATTAATAAAGCCTCATGTTGCAATAAAAATAAAAAGCCACTCTACTGTGATTGGCATGAAAGTCTGAGAATCTCTTTACTTCAATTAAAATTCGCGTAATACCTGGTGATGGGACAGACTGACACGCTATCTAGACTCAACAGCAAATGTGATGACATGGACATCATAGAACTTGCTAAAACATGAAGTTGGTAAAATATGAGTTGGAAAAGGATAAATAATTTTATTGCACTCATGGTTAAGAATAATGCGTTAAACACTGGATACATATCTAAGCACTAAGCCAGTGGCAGCAAACCCTTTAGAGATGAGTGCACAAACTACAACCCCAAACCCTATATTTATTGCCAAGTGCCAACATTGTGATTAAACCTGAATACCCGGGTTTTGATTTACTAAATAAATAAATAAGTAAAATTCAATGCATGTATTAACATATTTTGTCTTAAAAGAAAAAATAAGTAATGAGTACCATGGGTTTGGCATTACTGGATTTGCAGAAAGTTAGGATTTGATGGAGTGGGAAGAGCAGAGGTGCCCACAGGAACAGGATTTCAGCCCGGGGGATGAGGAAGCCCACAGCACAAGGGCTTGAACACCTGCAAAGAGGACAAAAGAGCTTGGGCCCCAAAAGAACCACACCTCAGAATTTCATACCTGCACAGTTTGAAGTTCTAACAACAACGAAAGCCATAAGTAACTAAATTTCTGGAAGTTTAACATCGATGTAATATATAGGCTTTTGTATTCAGCACTACTCAGTGTGGCACATTTCATTAGGAAATGTGGAAAAAAGAATTTTAACCACAATAATGCATCACTCCAAACTGAAGTTTTTTGATTTCTAAAACAATACAAAATAATATAGATAGATAGATGGTAGATAGATTAGATAGATAGATAGATAGATAGATAGATAGATAGATAGATAGATAGATAGATAGATAATAGAAAGATTGGTAGATGATTAGCTCATGCACTCAAAGCAAAACACTAAAAGATCACTTGTTTTGATTCACTCACAAGCTATAAAAGGCAAAATGATCTTTCAACATCTTATGTGATCAATTTTATCAGGATCAATCACACATTTGTCAAAATTTGGCAGATTTCTTCCAACATATGGTTTTTCAACCATGACTAGTCAACTTGACTTGGCATCAACCAATTACTGAATACATCGCAAAACAAAATCAAATTACTGATGTCATTCTACAATATTTTTATAGACGAGAACCTTTGCATTACTTTACAGGCAGTCAAATAGCCGGCTTTTGAACATGGGTGAAAATATATTAAAATTTTCTTCAATAAACATTTCCTATTTTTCATGACAAAAGTAATTCTCATCAAATCATTCATTATAAATTATCAAAAATTTGAGAGTTTAAATTCATCACATAACTAAATTGAACTTTTCTGTGTTCTTCTTAAGTGAACCACAAATATTACATAAATGAGAGTAATGTCATCCTCTTGTCAGCCGTACTGGAAGCATAAGCAAGAAAGCACAAGATGGGATTAGATTGGAAAAAAAAACAGAATACAATTAAAATACAACTTCCTGGAAAGAGGTTCAGCACAGTTGCGGAGAATGTGCAGCCTGGCTAATCTTACCTCCTATTTAAAAGTGTGAGATTGGGAGGCAAGAGACAGAACACTACACTGAGAAGTTGTAAAACTGGGCAGCTTCAAAATTCCTGCAAAGATTAATCCAGCAGAAACTGGCAAAGAGAAAAAGCTTCTCCATGGTGCAGTAGAGTTCTTCTTGCCAAATAGAGTGCGGGCTCCGGGAGAAAGCTGTTCGTGTGTGCAGCACCCATTTGGCAGGGAGTCCAAACTAAGCAGAAAGTCAATTGCTTGGATAATGACTTCGTGTGCTATGGCCCAATCCCAGATATGCCCTGCAAAGAAAACATAAAATGTATTTTCATCACATTTCCAATGAATCATGATAAAAGGCTTTAACAGCTACTAGGTGGACGGTGCGGATATCCAACAGGGGTGAAATTTCATCATTAAGGGCAACGCCTCAACAGATCTCCATCAATAAAAGACAAAACTAAGCAGACGAAAGGAAAAAATCAAGGAGTATGACCTGCAAAATCATGCTACTGAACAAACAGAAAATGCTGTAAGATGAGAAAGAAGTCTTATTCTAAGACTATTAATTAGTTTTAAATGATAGTTATTTTTATAGAGTTATATTAAGAAAAAAGTATCTTCCATCCCCTATCCAATTCACTTCTCAAGATATATATATATATATATATATATATATATATATATATATGTAATAATACTCAATCAAAGTGACCATTATATTCTAGATGCTTTCTTAAGTACTTTATAAGGTGTTGGCTAGTTCAGTCCCAGCCTAAAAACAGTATTTTCATTCTCATATACAGAGAACTGAGATTCATAGAAAGAACCTTGTCAGGTTTCCACAGATATTATAATAAACACAGAGTTTGAATCCAGAACATCTGACCTTCTATGTTTTCATACCATACTCTTTACTGCCTCTTATACGTCCCTTCTGTCTATACACACATATTTATATACATATACAGAAATTATATAATCAGAATCATAAAATGTTTGTATTGTGTTATGTATAGTATGTATTGACAGGAACTGTATTTCTAAAATATATAAACATATCAATATATCTCATTTATTTTATTTATTACAACTGATGTACTTAGTAATCTCTTAAAGTCTTATTCATTCTTTTGATATTTTGTTATTTTATGCCATAAAACAGAAAACTCTGAGCACCCACCTTTTAGCCCATGCACATAGAAGTTTGGCATCCTCTCATGGTGAGTGCATTACAGGTAGAATCCATCAGGTAGGGAAACCTGAGATGGAGGTTTGCGTGCAGAAAGATTATTTTGAAAGGTTTTTGAAACATATGCAATGTCTTTGTACATCACTTATGTCTCAAAGCCTTTTTAAAAAAGAAAAAAAAATAAAACATTGCCAGGGATTTAGCTCAGAAGCATAAGCGCCTACCTGGCAAGCATGAGGTCGTGAGTTCAATCCCTAGTTACAAAGGGGAAAAAAACAAAAAGAGAGAGAAAACAAACACTGTGGAAGATGAAGTTTGCATGTTTGAGGAGAAGCAGTGGATGGTTTATCAGACCTCCTTGGAGATCTAAAGAAGAGTGACTCAGTACCACTCTCTCACATGGCGACAGCTCTCCACCCCCGTCCCCCTGCATCTACCAGAAGCTGGAAATCGCCTCTCTTGAGCAAAGACAAGTGACTTTCAGAGAAGTGCTTCTGCTAGCCACAGAGGCTGGTGACATGGAACCTCTTTCCAGGACAAAACACCTCCATCCGAAGCCATGCCTTGAACTTGCAGTGTGCTTGCTTCTTATAATCCTTAAAGATGCTATTTTCTGGAAACTGCTGGACCGCTTTTTAAAAAGTTGTATGTAAGAGATAAATAGAAAGGGTTACTTATTTCTCTAACTTGCTGGATGCTAGAAATAGTACAGTCTGTCTTCCTCCTATACTACCCATTTGATATTCTCCCTACCATCCACAAATATCTCTCAGTTTTTGCTTTACCCCTAAGGGTCTCTCTGATGATTTTCCTACCTGGGATCAATATGAGATTTTTTGCCTTTACTACTACTACTATTACAGTCTTACTACAGACTGTAGGTCATCATGGTCCTCAGCCTTTCCCTGATGAGATTCAATCAAATCTTCCAGTCACGCATTTCCCAGGATACATGGATTAGGGTAAAATTCGTTCATTAAATTCTGAGATGTACCAAGGATAGTGCTTCCATTTCAGTGGTATGAGATGCAATGATTTTGTCCATAATTTGAATGGGATTTCTCAACCTACTGCAGAAGGTTGGGGGCATCCCTATCAATTTCTCGCACACAACAGTCCTCTAAATCATCATGGGATTTATCTCTCACCACCTGGAGCCCAAGGCATCTGGAGGCATTTATTATTTTTGCACTCAATTCTAGTCCACTTCGCTTAACATAAAATCACCAGTACAGAAACCAGTGTGATCGCCTGCATAATGTCCAAACTGTCCACTCACTTTCAGATTGTATTATGGAAAAAGGTGAAAGAGATAATATATGTTTAAGAAAGATCATAAATGTATATTGTTTTCTGTCCCAAAAATATTTAGAGTTTTTAAGCCTCCTGCCTCACAGGAATGAAAGAAAAAAGAATTTCTGCATTCTTGTTTCTATTGCTTTTAAACATTTTTACTTGTACTATTTTATTTTATTGTTTATCTTTAGAAATACTTCCATACATTTTTCTCTTCAGTGCTACTTTGCATTATTTTTATTCTTAACTAGTTATTTAATTAATTTGAAAGAGGGTCTCATGTAGTTCAGACTGGTCTTGAGCTCACCATGTAGCCTAGGGAATCCACCTGCCTCAGTCTCCCGAGTCCTGGGAATGCGATTGTGGAGCGTCACACCTGGGTTGCTTACTATTTCTTTTCAATTTTCCATGTACCTTGTGTTTCTATGACAAATTTAGTTTTGGGGGGGTGAGGGTATTTTTTTGACAAATTTAATTTTACTTTCCATTTATTTCTGAAGTTCTGCCATGCATTTCTTCTCATTTTCTTAATTGATTTGCTCCCTGGGTCTTTTATAGTTAGATTCATAATGATTTTCTTGAAAATGGGTAATAATTATATTAAATTTGTATTTGAAATTCTCTGGTTTATTATTCAAATATGTTTGGTAAAGTAATCACTATATAAGATGCTGGTTTTTTTAACATTCATTTAATATTTTTGCATAACACAATAGATTTACCCTGTGCTGATTAATTTGTAAATTTTTAGTTTTTGATAGATTTGGGCAAAATGATTTCTTCATAACCAGAGTATTGTAGGCATGCAAGTGTGTGGAGTAAGGCAATGCCCTGTCAAAGGGAGATTATAGTAAACTGTAATTTCCTTGTTTATAAAATAATATTTGATATTTGTATGTCTCTGAAACTCCACATTCTACCAGTGTCTGTCTTCTCCATTGGCCTCACACTCACAATCACACTCTGTAGTGAGAACAACCAGGTTGTTATTTTAAGAAAGGGTTTTCTATTAATCTTTGTCCTGGAGAACTCTAATTTGTGCATTGTTTCTGAATTTCTCCTAACAGCAGGCACTTTTTTGTCATCTCTGCTCTTACTTAGGTCCCTTTTGTTACTTTTATCATTTCATATTATATTATATTCAGAGCTGAAAGTAATAACTGTTTCATTGAAGATGAAGTTTCATTGTCTGTTTTTAATTTTCCTTGTCACACTGCATTAGGTTTAAAGAGAAACTAGCACTGGTGACTTTGTTGTATAAACTAGAAGAGAACTCTTCTATCTTGAATTTATCCTTTTTCCCTGTGAATTATGAATGACCTTTTAGAGATATTTTTAGGGATGTTTAATGTTGTATGTATGTTGGAATGACTGATCAAGTGCCAGGAAATGTTTTGTCCAAAACTATGATCATAAATATAAACATTCTCTACATAACCTATGTGAGACAGGGGAGGCACGGATGCCATTCAAGAATTGTTTTTACCCTGGTTTTCCTTCTTTTTTACTTTTTCCTCTCTTCTTTGTCTTTCACATAGTCTTGTTTATTTTTATAATTTCATCCTTTATTTTAAAACAAAAGACTAGCTTGTGTGCAGATTTTTTAAGAGAAACACTTCATAATTTTATATTTTAATAAAATAATTGGTTCAAAACTGTCACAATGTTTCACCATAATTAGTTTTATTTTTACATAATTTGAGATTGGCCAATCATATTATTGCAAAATTTTAAAATAGATTGTTTTGCATGCTTATAGACTAGAACTAAGAGCATAAGACTAGTAGTTAGAGGATACATTTCTGATATGTATTACTGCCATGGGGTTTGCAGCAGGTGCAACATGTATTAAAATACTCATTCCCGACAAAACCTCACAGGTTTTTTTTTCTACTTGATAAGCACATTTTAAGTATATAACAATGCTTTGGAATTTTATGCCTCAGTTGATTTTCTTTTGTGACCTAAAGCTTGACATTTATTAAATTGAGTTAAATTGTTACTTTAGACTTATAAAACTTCTCACATACTATGTTTCAGAATTATTTTCCAAAATGTTCATAAAATTGTTTAAATGCTGCATCTCAGCCCATTAGCTCCACTAATAACACCCTGTATCTGCTTTTTTGCTTTCTTAAATTATCTCTGCTACTCAAATTATTTGAAAGGAAATTATACTATGTAGAATTTTTATATATTTTACTCTACCTTTGCAATGCAATATGACATTTTCAGTGATCATTTGAATATAATGTTCATATAATATATGAAATTATGCAGGTGTATATGCACACATGCATATTATTGCATACATTTAAGCAAGTAGAGAGGTGCGATTATAAATTCATCTGAATATGTAAAAAATTATATTTGAGAGCATAAATTCTCAAAAATGCTTTTTGGGAAAAATCAGGAGTCAATACAATAATATGTACTAGCTACATCATTTCTGTGTTCTTGAAGACATACTCCCCTCTACAAACACATGTCTAAATCAAGGGAAAAATAAAGCAAAATTTAGGAAACCACAAATGCTGAGTCTGTATATTTTACTTTGTGTATTTTATTATTAACTAAATTTATTTCAATTGACAAAATCTGTGTCCATTAACTGTGTGCCATGTGATGTTGTTTACAAGCACATGCATTGAATCCAATTTCCATCAGATTAAACACACACACACACACACACATATATATATATATATATATATATATATATATATATATATATCCATTTTTTGAAGATGGATGTCTTTAGTTTATTGTAGTTTTTGAAAAAGACTACTCTCATCTATATATATATTCTTCTTTACCTACCTATACTTTTATAGTGATAACACGGGAAATCCTCTCTTCTAGCTTTCTGAAACATGTGTTAGATAACTGTCACCTATAACCACCCACCGTCCATGGCACCTGAGGACCTCTTCTCCTGTCCAGCCGCGACTTAGCACCAGTTGACCACTTTCCCAACCCTTTGCCCCTCTTTGTATTTCTGAACCTCTAGTAGCCACCATGCCGCTCTCAACTACTATGTAGGTGTTTTTTAGATTCTGCACATGTTTGATATTATGAATCTTTTTTTTTTTGGTCTGGTTTATTGATTGTCCAACCTTGGTCTATTTTTTCCTTATTGTTGTTGAGGGTTATTTATATCTGTAGTGTCAGCTGCATTGTCTTTCTTCGGCATGTATGTTTCCTATTTAGAGCATTTGTTTCCTTTATCTCAGTTGTTATAGCGATGGGCTTAATTTTATTTGTATCTTTAGAAACATCTCTCCAATTTGTTGAGCGTGTGTGTGTGTTTTGGTTCATGTATATTGTTCTGACTTTTCTTTTTCCTTTCCACTAACTTTGGATTTGCTTTGTTGTTGGTGTTCTAATTGCCGCATGTGGAATGACAGTTCAGGGTTTTGTTTTTGTTTTTGTTTGTTTGGTGTTGCTGGTATTTATTGCTATAAACTTTAGTCTTTGTTTGGCAAATCCCATAGGTTTTGCTACCCTGTGTTTTCATTTTCCTTTTCTTAAAGATAATTTTAAATTTCCTTTATAAGTTTCCTTTAGATCCACTGGTTGTTGAATTGTAAAATCTATTTTATCTTATGTAAGTATGGCTACTTGAGCTTTCTTTTGATTCTGTTGTCACGGAATATCTCACTCCTTTACTTTCATTAGAGGTGAAGTGAGATTCTTGTAAGTAAGTAATACATAACTGGAAGTTGATTATGCCCTTAATTTGATAACTCAATGCTTTTAGACTTATCATAATATTAATTGGCAAGATCTTACTACAGGCATTTTGTAACTCACTGCTCTTTCTCACAGTGTGAAGGCTTGCCTTTGTGAAGAAGTGATTTACTCTAGCAGGGCATTTTGATTTTTTATTTTGTTTGTATTTCTTGTTACATATTTTTTGTTGTGGTTTATATAAGGTTTATTAAAGCACCTTTTGAATTAAGCTATTTTGATCATAAAAATGAGAAAAGCAAAAAGAGAGAGACTACACTAATGCATGCTCTAAGTTCAGAGGGTCCATCTGTGAGCTCTGGCCTCAGTACAGGTCTGCCTGCCTGTTGGTGAGTCTCACCACAGGACCTCGCGCTAAGACCAAAGGGGAAGTCTCAGGCTAGCTTTTGTGCCTTACTCCTCAGTAGATGAGTCCTGCACTCTACCCTGCTTCTTGATGTTGCAGGAGGTTGGAGGAGGCGCTCAGCCATCTGCTTAGCACATTTCCTGCAAATAATCCATGAACCTGGCCTCACATAGAGATTCCAGGGCTCTGCTCAGTCCCTGGCTTCAGTGTGGTGGGCCATGTATTTAGTGTCAAGTCTAAGGTCTATGGGAATGCCTCCTCCCTTTCCAGCTGGAGGCTTCACTTGGAGTCGGGGCAGGGAGGGATTGCACTGACAATCCTTTCTCTTTTCGAACATGCCTTTTATTGCTTTACTAATAGTAGGTACTGTGATCCCTTCCCTGGCTTCTTAGGCCTGTGTATGTAGTTAGGTGTGCGGCTGAGCCTTCACACTGGTATTTTGGGGGAGATGGCCACATCAGAGGTGCTCCCTCAGTCACCGTCTTGTTCTACTTCAACTCTACAGATCTAAAAATAAGATAAGGTTATGCTGAACATTAAATAATATCCCTGTTCATGATAATCCGGTTGATTACCCTAGTCATACTCCTAGATCAATGGGTAAACTTACAGGATGGTAGTTTCAACTATGCTATATTCAGCCTTTTTATGCAATTAAAAAAAATTCAGACTTATTCAGAGTATTGTTGAAAGAGTCATTTTTTGAAGATGGATGTCTTTAGTTTATTGTAGTTTTTGAAAAAGACTCTACTCTCATCTATTGCTTCGGTGATAAAATGCTCCATTGGCATGGCCTCCCCGTTATGATCACAACAGTAAAAAAGTGCTTCTCTGTCACTGACCAACGTATGGTTGGCTTTGTTGTTCCACCCTGAGATTTAAATGCATGAACTTTGGCTTCGCTCCAAAATACAGCATGGGTTCCATCAGATTTACTTCAGGTTTTAAATATAAGTGCCCTGGAGGCTTGACCTGATTCATTTTCTGTTTCTGCTTGGCTGGCACTTTAGCTTCCTGAGATGAAATGAGGAATACTCTAAATCTTGAAATGGCTTGAAATTGTTTTTCTGAGATGCTGACCCAGAGAATGGCTTGAGATCAACAACTGTGAAAAAGACTATTGATCAGTTGTCTTCTCACATGGAAAAGGAAATTAAATAGTGTAGAATATTAGAAACACAAAGATGATTTAAAGAGAATTACATCAAGACACTATTCAAACAGTTGATACCAAAATGTATGTTGCTTGGGAATAGAAAATAATGCTGCCAGTAATTCATAGATTTCATATATATATATATATATATATATTTTTTTTTTTATATATATGAAAAGGTTTTTTTTTTCTTACTAACATAAAAGCAGAAATTCCAGAGTTGATTTAGAAGATACAGTCAAAAATCTTTCACCCTTGAAAGAGACACAACAATAAAGGTTTGCTCTTCTGTGTGACCAGCTAAGTATTTCTAGAGATTCACCTAATATGATTATTTTCTACTTGTCCTGTGTCACTCAAGTATTTTAGGATTCTGTAAACTGCTGGAGAACATGACAGTAGAAAGGGGCTCCTCATTTCCATAAATTCCTTTATATTGTGAAATGAAGGCCAGTTTTCAATGCACTTGATGCTAAATCATCCCAGATAACTTTTGATAGAAATGGTCTTAGATTTTTGTTGTATGCCTGAATTTTTCTATCACGCTCCATGCCTGGAGCTCACACCGCTCATAGAGCAGCGTCAGAAGTCTCGTAGCTATGTTGCCTTGAATTACTATTCATTGAGTCTCAGTTCTACCACTTTTTCTCCCATTCCCATCATCATGATTCCTAGCATAAGAAATGAATCGATTGCCTTTGCAAGAATTACATTTCCAAAACTGAAACCCGCTTCTCACTCAGTGGTCTTCTTGGATTGCCAGTCATAAGCTGTCTCACGCCCACTTGAGAAACGCATTTGAGATCTGCAGCTTTTGCTGTGTGTGGTGCCCTATCATGAATCTCCAGTGGGGAAACTACAGCTTCCCAAGTGATCTTCATGATACTCTGCTCTGCTTGAGTCTGTCTTTTATTCTCTAACGGTCTGATCCTGTTTTTTCCATGTGTGATGGTTTAGATCTGGGGTGTCTGGAAAGTGATTGGATCGTGGGGCTTCTGCACTGGCCACTGAGTTACTCCACTGAAGATTCTGCAGCCCACTTCCTGTGGGGAAGCAGGCTGGTTGGAGGCAGGTGACTGGATATCTAAACTGCAAGGGTTTACTTTGCTTCTGTGTCCCTGCCTTGTCTCTCTGTTTCCTGACCACCATGCCCAAGCAGCTTTCTTCCTGGGGAGGCCCTTCCAGCTGGATTTTCCTACATCTGAGCAAGCCAATCATGAACTGACACTCTGAAACCTTGAAACAAGATAAACCTCTTCTCTAAGGGTGTGTGTGTGTGTGTGTGTGAGCAACTGAGAAACCAACAAAGACACTGTACTTGAAAACAAGTGACAATAACACAACCATGGATATTTTCAAAACCAGAATCCTGTTTGCATCACTTCATTTTCCTTGCTATTGCTGATGTTTCCAACATTCTTAACCTTGTCCAACGGTCACCTCCCAAGCTGGACCTCTCAGTGTCTTGCACTTCACCTCACATGAGTTCACTTCTTAACATTCTGATGCTGCACTGCAGTCATCTTTAACTCAGTCTTCTCTTTCCCAAGTTTACTACTAACATAAATATTTTAAAAATAAATTGCATGAGACTATGTCAACTGGTTTTTTTTTCCATTTTTTCCCTAAGCTGTGCAGGAATGAGAACATATTTTGGATAAATATTTCATTATTAATACTATCTTGTTGATATTATGCACAAGGGTATGACTAAATAAACGAACAAGTAACAAAACAGAAAATATGAGTTACTTAATAAGGTAGTCTGCATTCCTTATATATAATTTTTTCTATGTCTTAGTAATTTTAGAATACAAGGAGGATAACAATATTATTTTATTTTTCAGTCTTATTTCCTTTTTACCTAACTGAACTGGAGATTTACTTTTATAAAAGAAATGGCTATAAGAGACAATGAGTGAACTACTGTCTTTTAAAATGACAAATAATAATTATATATTATTATGATATCACATTTTATATATAATCATACATTTTATTTCATTTTTTGAACATACATTTAAGGATGCCTAAATCGAGCTAATTAACATACATCCTCCCCACACACTCACCATTTTTGAGTGTTGAAAATACTTAAAATCTATGTCGTAGAACAATTTTCAAGAGCACAATATATTAACTATACTTATCATGATGTTAAGTTAATCTCTCAAATTTATACTTTCTAAACAAGATTTTATATTGTTTGATCAACTTATTTCAAATTGCTCCACCTTGCAGCCACTGGTAACCAACAACCTATCCTCTGCTTTAATGAGTCATTAACTTTTATTAGAAAATATTATTTTAATGATTCTCAATTTATTTTCACATCAGTTATATTGTAAGTTAATGACCAAGAATGTCTAAATGCCTTAATATACAATGCATGATTGATATGTATGAAAAAATGTTTAATAATTGCTCATTAATATTTATGGTAAGGAAATGCATGGAATGATAGTGTTCACAAATAGGCATCTGGAAAGCTTGTTGAAGCTAAGGAATTACTCTGAAGAACATTCCTTGTTTTTTAAAACAAATTTCTGTTCTTTTTCTATCATCAGGTTTATTATTTTAAGTAAGCATTTAAGAATTGAACAGTTACTCTAACTTAAAAATAGCTCCACATATTTTATTCATATAGATTTGGGTTTTCTCACTAGAGAAGAGGTAAAATTAGAATATATTAGTCTACCTATCTATAAGCGCACACTAAATTTACTTTCATGTCTTTACTACTGGAAAAATGCATACATGAGAATTATACAGCATTTCCTTGTTTGTTCTCTATTTCTAACTATGAGTTTGAAAAATTCTGCCAGATCACAGAAAATTCTCATATTTCACAGTAAAAGTTTAAGCCAGACTAAAGCTCTCACATAAAAAATATTTTTCCAATCATTCAGAACTAGTTCCTTCCATGTGTACCATAACATATTCAAATACATGAGTAGACATGATTTTTCTTTATTAGTAGTAACTTTTCTCCTTGAAATTTTATTTTCTATGAAATATCCATGCATCTGCACTGGTACCACTTGTCTACCAATGAGGAACCAGCAGCTTCTCTAAAGATTTGACCCCTTTAAGGGTGAAATAAACTTTCAGCACATTTTCTAAATCACCTGGCATTGCTGGTTATTCACAAGAAACTCTTTTAAGTTAGACAGAATGAAAGTACAACTTGTACAGCTTCCCTTAGGATTAGTGGTTCTAATACACTAGTGAATCTGACTTAAGAAAGCAGTAAGACCCTAGCTTTCTCCAATGAAAATTTCCACCTTCATTCATGTATACACATGATTTCAGTAGATGTTATTTTTGATGAGGATACTTCAGATAAAAAAAATGGTACTTAAAGTCATTTTATTGGGCATCTACATGTAACTTCTAAAAAAACAAAATGTTGCATGTTCTGATAAAAGATTTTAAACTTAGCAAAATGAAGAAAGAAAAACCTAAAAGAAAGAAGTCTGAATTCAGGTCTTTTGTTAACCAAATGAGTTTGAGTAAACTATTTTAATTAAATGCATCAAATCATATAATACATTTGCCACTTTTTTAAACCATGATGTTGACAAAGAAAAGGTATCACTAAAAATTTACTTAGTATTCGTTGTTGAGCTACGTGTTATATTTAGTTTGGTACGGCAGATTAATTTAAAAAATTCTATGACACCACTAAAATAGCCAATGTAGGTAGCCAGGCAATGTAAATGTCAACTACTGTATCTACTGTTCAGTTATCATCTCATTTAATCTTTAAAAAAATTCTCTAAAAGCATCATTTTCGTTAATCACCCATATCATTAATAACTCAAATGAGACTATTCAGATTTATATCAGGTTCTACCATCAAACAACTCATGTTAATTAGTATTATGATATTTTTAATATTAAATATATATGACCATATTTAATTTCAGATAACCCTTCTGTAACAGGTAATCAGAAACATAATAGCAAAGCAAGCCATCTGAATATATATACAAGGCAGTATGCTTCATGAGAACCTGCAAGGCTGTGGCACCTCTAATTTAGACCAAAGTGAAATCATGGATAAGACCAGTAACTGTGTGACAATCTAATTTTTAAAAATGACTTTAAACATTTAAAGTTCGATGAGTGATAGGATAACCAAATACAAAGAACCGTGGAAATTTGAAAATGAAATACAGCTTGAAAATAATTATACTGGACCAGCAAGATAAGCAGGACTCTCCAGAAAAATTAAGAAGGATTATCACCTAAATAATTAGTTTAAGTACTTTAAAAGAAAAATAAAGTTATCAAAGCTTTTTAGTCATCATTAATGGAAGTAACACATGTCACAATTGTATTAATTGTTCTGACTGTAAAATTTGCCTTACCCAAACATACTTTGCCTAGATATGTTCAATTTGCATGGTACCTACCTCTGGGACCTGTGACACCAACCTACAGTTCTGTCTCCTGAGGAAGCGTAGGCTATGGCTCCTCCTAAATGCAGAATTTCAAGGTCAACATGGGCAACCGAGTAAGATGGCAGCTCAAAAGCTAAAGACATGAATTTATACATATATACATGTAACATAAAACTATGAAAAAAGAGAAAGAACAATAAAACTATGCATAGTACCAATCACTTTGCATATACAATTAAGTTTGTTAATTAGTGGTAAAAGCCACTGGATTTAGTCTTAGTGAACTAATAAACATTTTACTCCTCAATGACACGGAAACCACCCTTATCCTCTACTCATCCCAGTGTTCCTTCAGTGATGCTGCACCTACTTACAGCTGATGACACATGTCACTGAACTTTTCCGCCTGTGCTGATATTATCTGCGTTCATTAATGTAAATCTCCTTGCATTGGGGACCTTGAAACGGCACACGATTCTTCTCAGTTCAACCCTTTGCCTTCCCTCTTCTTTTCTTGCTTATCATTAAAGCAAGTAAGTTGTCTTCAGGCAACTGGAATTCTTTTCAAATTACCATACCAATTTATCAGAATTGGAAACTTTTTTCAGAAAATAAGTCCTCTGATATCTCCCATGACTTGTCTCATGATTCATTACTTCCCTAAACGGTAGAGTGCTTGACTCCCAGATCTGCAGCGCTGTCTCATCCACAGATGACTCCAGTTCTCCCCACGCACACTAGAGTCTAGGGCAGCTTCCCCTTCACTAGCTAAAGGACAGCACACGCCTTTGCTCTCAGACCACAGGTTCCATCATAACATAATAATTCCTCTTTACGGATAACACTTTACTTGCACAACTAGCCTAGTTTGAGCTACAATTTGTTTCCACCTACTAGAAAGGTGATTGGCTAAAAAGATACCGGAAGCCAATAACACACACTGGATGGCTGAAGTATAGATTTGTCAAGTCTGTGATGCACAAATAGGATGCTTTAAGTTTTGTGCGTTCCCTTTCCTTTCACTTTCCCCATGTTATTAAAATATTAACAGCAAAGATATTTTACAAAGGAACATGTTAGATGTTTCAACAAATAAGCACAAAAACACTGAAGACTAAACCAGGCACTTAACAAAAATGACACTTTTGTTAACTCTTCTGGTATTTAGAAGAATGACACATTGCTAAGGACATTGAATTAAGTCATTTCATCCTGACAAGTACCTAATTCATCGGTAAAAAATTTTTTTCATTAAATGGAGACTGGGTAATTCAACTCAGCAGTTATTTCCTGACATGTCTCGGCTGCCTAATTGTTAGAAATATAACTAAATGTTTCTTAAATCTTGTTTCACTAAGTCAGAGTCACAGTAAGATATACGAAATTGTTCCACAAAATCAGGTGAATGATATTTTCTAACCAAGTAGTTTATTAATCTTTCATAAATGCTAAAGTATTACCTACTACCAGGTCAGTCAAATAAATGGTCCAGAAATGCAAACAAAAAATGAATTTGAATCAGTGTTCTCAGTTCTTAAAATCTTATTTCAGGTGTGATTGTCCACCTGGCTGGGCTGGAGAAAACTGTGGTGAAGAAATAGTTAAATGTGACTGTGACCCTTGCGCAAATGGAGCTCTCTGTCATGAACCTACCATCGCCAGGCAATTTGTGAGTCTGTGTCCACTGTGTCACACTGGGCAGCTTCGCCAGCACTGTAACTGCCATGAACCACTCAGTTAGTCCCATGGAAACAATGTCACACACTCAGCTTGGGCAGATGGGCAGCGTCACTACATGTGTGCAGAAGGTGAGAGTTTCTATGTGTGTTACTGTGCCTTTTTTTACTGACCTATTTATGCTGTGGTCCTCAAGAATAATGGCCTCCTAGGAGTCGTTGAGAA